>QMIH01000092.1:804607-822452 GCA_003987875.1 Clarias batrachus
TCACCTTTTCTTCTCCGGACAAGCCTTTTTCCAGATGCCCCAAACAATCGGAAAGAGGCTTCATCCGAGAATATGACTTTGCCCCAGTCCTCAGCAGTCCATTCGCCATACTTTTTGCAGAAGATCAATCTGTCCCTGATGTTTTTTTTGGAGAGAAGTGGCTTCTTTGCTGCCCTTCTTGACACCAGGCCATCTTCCAAAAGTCTTCGCCTCACTGTGCGTGCAGATGCGCTCACACCTGCCTGCTGCCATTCCTGAGCAGCTCTGCACTGGTGGCACTCCGATCCCGCAGCTGAATCCTCTTTAGGAGACGATCCTGGCGCTTGCTGGACTTTCTCGGACGCCCTAAAGCCTTCTTAACAAGAATTGAACCTCTTTCCTTGAAGTTCTTGATGATCCTATAAATTGTTGATTTAGGTGCAATCTTAGTAGCCACAATATCCTTGCCTGTGAAGCCATTTTTATGAAATGCAATGATGCTGCACGCGTTTCTTTGCAGGTCACCATGGTTAACAATGAAAGAACAATGATTTCAAGCATCACCCTCCTTTTAACATGTCAAGTCTGCCATTCTAACCCAATCAGCCTGACATAATGATCTCCAGCCTTGTGCTCGTCAACATTCTCACCTGAGTTTACCAGAGGATTACTGAAATAATCTCAGCAGGTCCTTTAATTATAGCAATGAAATGCAGTGGGAAGTTTTTTTCGGGATTAAGTTGATTTTCATGGCAAAGAAGGACTATGCAGTTCATCTGATCACTCTTCATAACATTCTGGAGTATATGCCAATTGCTATTATAAAAAATTAAGCAGCAACTTTTCCAATTTCCAATATTTATGTAATTCTCAAAACGTTTGGCCACGACCGTACTGTATGCTTCCCAATAAAGGTTCTGTAAAGGTTTGGTCAAAAGGTTTGGTCAAATTCCCATGGATGGTTTAGGAGCAGTTCTGGATAGAGAAAAAGTGTGACAACAACGTATTATGTATGACAATACCGGCTCGAGACGACGGATAGTTATCCCTATGTGATGCCTATGCTTTGCAGGCAGGGGATACAACAAGGATTTTTTAAGACACACAGTGATATTACATTTGCACACACACACACACACGTGAATCAATCATTTTCCTATTCTGCTGAACTGTACAATATAGCAATTATAGATGCACTGATAATGATGACGCAAGATGGGGGACAGTGATCCCTATGTGTCGCCTATGTTTTGGGAACATGCGACACAATAAGCCATGACACTGAATCTGTAATAATCTTTTTTAGATTTCAAAACAGCCAACATTGGGCTATAGTGAACACCTTCTATTTTGTCTCCAGGACACAACGACCTGATGCGCAGACAAACACACACACTCACTCACACACAGTCACGGTGCGCTTTCATTTACTGAGGACTGTTTTGTGACTAAAAAAATTGTTTCTCATCTAAAGCACCACACAATGCACCTTTTCAACAAGAACTTGCAGATCTTGCAGAATGAAAAAAAAACCTAATTTCTTTTTCATATACAAACAATGAAAATTTGCCTTATATAGAGTCAGCCAAAATAACTGATACACGCAAAAGAAAAATTTTATGACGTATATTATATAATGATGTATATTATATTAATATAATATTAATAATACATCAATACATAAAATATAGCAATAAATTTATATAAAATATTTATACAAGGTTTTTTCCTGAAGTTTGTATACTTTTTTGTGTGTATATACTACATAATATACCCATTTTTTTTCTTCAATGAACACTGTTAGAAAGGGTCTGTAAGGAAAGATTTAAAGTATGGCCTACGTCTATACTAATCTATATTTTTTATAATATTAAACAATCTACTAACAATTTACTTCTTTTCCAGTGAAACATTCTCCGCTAATAAAAGAATTTAACAGAACGTTCTCAAATGCTTTTGGACCATCCGTCTTAGAATGATTTATATAGTGGCATACCTGAAGGAATCTGAAGAAAGCATTATTGTTCAGAACATATGTTTTTTTTCAATGTTTGGAAATCACTTAATGTTTCCCAATTAAAAAGGTGCAGTGTGAAGTGATACTCGATCTGCTTGTCCCTTGTAGCTCATGTATAATTTGCAAGGAGCAAAATCAGAGCACCTCAGTATCTTTACTTCCTAAAGTAAACAATTTTTAGTGACGGTACTTGGATATTTTAAGGGAAAGATGAATCCATTTATTACCCTTTCACCTCAAGTTATTTCATTTTTTTTTTTTTTGGTCGTTAATCAATCCCCTAACTGTGATTGAATTGAAATTTGTCCGATATGTTCTCTTCAATTTCTTTCCATTTTGCTTGACAATCAGGATTACTCCAGCAAATCAAGGTTCTCAGTTGACCCGCTATATAATAGAGACTCAAAAAGCTTAAAACTGAGATTAAGTAAATTTTTATCTTCAATTATCTTTTGACTTAGTGGGTTAAATTTGTTAATTCATTTAGGATATTTGCTCCTATATAGTTCGTATGATTTTGGTCCCAATTTAATTGAGTTCTAAATGTTAATTTAAAAAATATTCAAATATTTTTTTTTCAAATATATATATTTATTATTATTGAAGGTACTACTGTAAATTGCGAAAAGGCATAGAGAATAAACAATGAAGGTGTTGGACTGTCCTGGAAATCTTGTAAGTTTCTATTTAGGTCTCTTATTCTCTATGTACACATATTCCACTATAGAATTGCCTAAGCTAACTAACTGTTCTGGTGTTGATTCTTGGAAAAGCATGAAACGAAAGGTTGTTTGCTATGTGGGGTGTACAATCCCTTGTTCCACACACCAAGTAGTGCTCCTTTTCAGGGTTTAGAGAGAGATTTAGGATTCATCCATATGTTAGAATGTAGCTTGCTTTGAAGCTTACATGGGTGGTTCAGAGAAACCTACAGTAGAAGCAATTACTAAGGTGGCAAAGTGTTGTTTAAGAGACATCACATACTGTAGGAAATGTATTTTCTTTCAGAAAGTACTACCATGACTGGTTTTGAATATGGGTTTTGACAGGCAGCTGTTCTCCCCTCTTTCTAGTACTACATACAGCCAGTGAATCCTTTAGTGGAAGAGAACCAAACTGGCCTACTTTCAACCACAAATATGACACGAAGACAGCAGTAAATGAAATAAATGTCAGAGAACAAAAAATCACCAATCAGTGTAATCTCTAGAGAAAGTTGTGTGTGAAGATCAACAGTTTCTGAAATATTTAAACCAGCAGTTTAGCTGGCTTTATAATTTTTGAGTATGCACATCAACTGAAGCTCTTGATCTGTACATGCATGATCCAATGTGTGATCTAACTGCTGCCACATGATGAGCAGGGGTACAGTATACTGAAGTGGACAGTGAGTGGACTTTGACCATCCATTAGCACCATAACACCAGCAAACCTTAAGTCTGGTACTAATTTTCAGATATCTGCCAAATATCACAATGCACAAACCCATTAAAGAACTTACAGTACTGTGAGCTCACTACAGGTCATCAGAGTGGAGGGGTTCAGCACCTTGACGTGGTTCTCAGCAAAATCCCTGAGTAGAGAGAAATGGAGTATAAATAAGATAAAAACAAAGAATTATACTGTTGTATTGTTCTAATAGAGTTGAATTTGTGATTATGTGAAAGCACAACCCACTTAAAAAATAGATTATATGGTCCTGGCACAAGACCTAGTACCAGCTGTATTGGGACTGAGTGAATAATCAGCTATATATATATATAGTATATATATAGTAGATATAGTACTGTATATATTAAAGCAATCTTCAAGGCCTTTAGACTCCACAACATAAATTGTGATTTGACTTTTAGCAGAGAGAGAGACAGAGAGAGAAGCAGAAAACTAATTACTACTTCAGTTTAAAGCAAATCCATTATTATACAAACACAATATTTTAATGAGATCTGCATTCTGATTTTGCTCGTTTTCATTGTTGTCAGCAGCAATGCTTTTCAGGGTCAGTGACAGGATTTCGTAAAGAATGTGCAAGAAGCAAGTTGAATCCTCATGTGCAAATTTACAACATTTATTCATCGTCTTCTAATGAGAACGATTAGAAAAATAAACAAACAAACAAACAACCCACTAAATTAAACAAATTTGGTCCAAAACAGGTCCAATCACACCCTTAGTCAGTGTATCAGGTGTTGTCTGGATTAAAATAAGAAAACTACAGAGTGCGAGGCAAATAGTGTTCTTCTGACACACAAGCATGCACACACACTAATGTTCAGATTTATTTAGCCCTTTAGTCTAGCAGGTCATCTCTGTACTTTTCTTCTCTCCAAAAGCAGCTCGTTTATTGCGACTATCCTCCTGGAAGTCTGGGCAGGGTCACTCTGACCAAATACTACACGGGGGGAAAAAAACCTGAAGATGTAAGGAACAAAAGAAGAAGCAGACATAATGGCCACCTGAGCGCTTTCAGCCTTGGACATTCCAGACACTTTTGCTCACATGTGTCTTTGATAAAATGGCAACTCAGACAGTAAGGAGAATATAAAACACACAGCTACCCAATATCCTTTTTTTTTTTTTCCCAAGCAGGAATGACTACATGGCCGTCATTATCATGTCCTTGGATGTAGAGCCTGACATTTAGAGAGACATCCTGTGGGACCCAGAGAGCCCACATGCTTCCTGTGGGAATGAGGCAGAAACTTTTAATTACATCCGTTGCAATGCAGATGTTGTAGCTGTTCCATTTTTATTTAGGCTAAAACCTGTTTTCCTGAGGCAGTGTATAGGCAGTTCAATAATCTTAGTACTGATTAATAGACTTGACTTGTTAGTGAAACTGAATACTATTGTAAAGGCAAATGAGAGACTATAACATGTAGGGACATGTTTGGGACCACAATTTTTGTTCTTGTAAGTATTAACCTTAAAATTCATGTCCCACCATGGACATTTATTTATTTAAAGGTACTTATTCTGGGAAAAATTTCTTAAATCCATTAATAAAAAAATGGAATATAATATAAATGAAAAAATAAATGCCCTAAATAAATGCGGTACTTTGCTAAAAGTAAAAAAAAAATATTGATACTGATTTTACAAATTGATACTAAGGTGGGAGCTAATTATCATCAGAATTAATTTGAATAATTAGAATATATAATATATTACATTAATTAGAATATATATATACACACTCACACACACAGTGGAACCTCTTTATGAGTGTTCCGCAAGACGAGCAAAGATTTTTGATCAATTTTGACTTGAAAAACGAGCACGTCTTGGTTTATGAGTGCCAAGTATCATGTTTCACGCATGCAGTCTTGTTTTGACACCGAGCGTCACGTGATCACAACTGAGCCAATTATTTTTCTCTTTCTTATGGAGCGGAATTGTGGGTAATCGTCTTCCCTGCTGGGTCTTAGTGCTCGTCTCTTACTGGTATAATTTCAGCGTATCTCCTGTGTGTGTGCGCGTGTAATTTGACACCGACAAACGAACACATACTCTCTTGCCTTTACACCCCCTCCCCGGCTTCACACACACACACACACACACACACACACACACACACACATACACATACACACTCTCTCTCTCTCTCTCTGCTTTACACAGAAAACTGCTCTGTCGCGATTCGTTTTCAAAGGTAAAGTGCTGGTTCATTTGTTTTTTTGTTTTTTTTTTACTTTACAGCAGTGATTCGGTTAGTACGTGCTCACCCGAGTGTCATTAGAGAGATTTCTTTTTTTTCTCCATTAAAACAGTGTTTCTGTTGTGTATGCGTTTGTTGTGAAACTTACAAAGAAAGGTGGGGGGAGGGAGTAGAAGTTTTACTGTGTAAGACGAGGCGAGGGAAAGGGCTAACTCCACACACACACACACACACACAAACACACAAATACACAGCGCCTGCACGCACAAACGGAAACACTTATCTGTCGGGATTTAGTTGTACTTTTTTTAAAGGTAAAATGCAGAATAATTTGTTTTATTTTTACTTAATACATTGTATTAATTATTTTTATGTATAAATTTTTTGGGCTGTGGAACAAATACTTTGGGTTTTCATTATTTCTTATGGGAAAATTTGATTTGGTTTTGGTATACGAGCATGCTTCCGGAACGAATTATGCTCATAATCCAAGGTTTCACTGTGTATATACACACACACATACACACACACACACACGTGGACAAAATTGTTGGTACCCTTCGGTCAATGAAAGAAAAACTCACAATGGTCACATAAATAACTTTAATCTGACAAAAGTAATAATTTAAAAAAATTCTATGAATGTTAACCAATGAAAGTCAGACATTGCTTTTCAACCATGCTTCAACGGAATTATTTAAAGAAATAAACTCATGGAACAGGCCTGGACAAAAATGATGGTACCCCTAGAAAATACTGAAAATAATGTGACCAAAGGGACATGTTAATTCAAGGTGTGTCCACTAATTAGCATCACAGGTGTCTACAATCTTGTAATCAGTCAGTGGGCCTATATATAGGGCTCCAGGTCGTCACTGTGTTGTTTGGTGACATGGTATGTACCACACTCAACATGGACCAGAGGAAGCGAAGGAAAGAGTTGTCTCAGGAGATTCGAAAGAAAATTATAGACAAGCGTGTTAAAGGTAAAGGCTATAAGACCATTTCCAAGCAGCTAGATGTTCCTGTGACTACAGTTGCACATATTATTCAGAAAGTTAAGATCCATGGGACTGTAGCCAACCTCCCTGGACGTGGACGCAGGAGGAAAATTCATGACAAATCAAAGAGACGGATAATCCGAATGGTAACAAAAGAGCCCAGAAAGACTTCTAAAGAGATCCAAGGTGAACTTCATGCTCAAGGAACATCAGTGTCAGATCGCACCATCCGTCTGTGTTTCAGCCAAAGTGGACTACATGGGAGACGACCAAGGAGGACACCATTGTTGAAAACAAATCATAAAAAGCCAGACTGGAATATACCAAACTACATGTTGACAAGCCACAAAGCTTCTGGGAGAATGTCCTATGGACAGATGAGACAAAAATGGAACTTTTTGCCAAGGCACATCAGCTCTATGTTCACAGACGGAAAAATGAAGCATATGAAGAAAAGAACACTGTCCCTACTGTGAAACATGGAGGAGGCTCTGTTATGTTCTGGGGCTGCTTTGCTGCATCTGGCACAGGGTGTCTTGAATCTGTGCAGGGTACAATGAAATCTCAAGACTATCAAGGGATTCTAGAGAGAAATGTGCTGGCCAGTGTCAGAAAGCTGGGTCTCAGTCGCAGGTCATGGATCTTGCAACAGGACAATGACCCAAAACACACAGCTAAAAACACCCAAGAATGTCTAAGAGGAAAACATTGGACTATTCTAAAGTGGCCTTCTATGAGCCCTGACCTCAATCCTATTGAGCATCTTTGGAAGGAGCTGAAACATGCTGTCTGGAAAAGGCACCCTTCAAACCGGAAACAACTGGAGCAGCTTGCTCATGAGGAGTGAGGAGGCCAAAATACCTGCAGAGAGGTGCAGAAGTCTCATTGACAGTTACAGGAATCGTTTGATTGCAGTGATTGCCTCAAAAGGTTGTGCAACAAACTATTATGTTAGGGGTACCATCATTTTTGTCCAGGCCTGTTCCATGAGTTCATTTTTTTTTTTATAATTCCGTTGAAGCATGGTTGAAAAGCAATGTCTGACTTTCATTGGTTAACATTCAAAGAATTCTTATTTATTATTACTTTTGTCAGATTAAAGTTATTTCTGTGACCATTGTGAGTTTTTCTTTCATTGACCGAAGGGTACCAACAATTTTGTCCACGTGTGTACACACAGTCGTGGCCAAAAATTTTGAGAATTACATAAATATTGGAAATTGGAAAAGTTGCTGCTTAAGTTTTTATAACTCCAGAATGTTATGGAGATTAATCAGATGAATTGCATAGTCTTTCTTTGGCATGTAAATGAACTTAATCCCCCCAAAAAACTTTCCACTGCATTTCATTGCTGTCATTAAAGGACCTGCTGAAATCATTTCAGTAATCGTCTTGTTAACTCAGGTGAGAATTTTGACGAGCACAAGGCTGGAGATCCTTAAGTCAGGCTGATTGGGTGAGATTGCACCTAAATCAACAATCAATTTATCAATTTATAGGATCATCAAGAACGTCAAGGAAAGAGGTTCAATTCTTGTTAAGAAGGTTTCAGAGCATCCAAGAAAGTCCAGCAAGCACTAGGATCGTCTCCTAAAGAGGATTCAGCTGCGGGATCGGAGTGCACCAGTGCAAAGCTTGCTCAGGAATGGCAGCAGGCAGGTGTGAGCGCATTTTCCAGCACGATGGAGCACCGTGCCATAAGGCAAAAGTGAGAACTAAGTGGCTCGGGGACCAAAACGTTGAAATTTTGGGTCCATGACCTGGAAACTCCCCAGATCTTAATCTCATTGAGAACTCGTGGTCAATCCTCAAGAGGCGGGTGGACAAACAAAAACCCACTAATTCTGACAAACTCCAAGAAGTGATTATGAAAGAATGGGTTGCTATCAGTCAGGATTTGGGCCAGAAGTTGATTGAGAGCAGCCCAGTCGAATTGCAGAGGTCCTGAAAAAGAAGCGCCAACACTGCAAATACAAATACTCTCTGCATAAATGTCATGTAATTGTCGATAAAAGCCTTTGAAACGTATGAAGTGCTTGTAATTATATTTCAGTACATCACAGAAACAATCGAAACAAAGATCTAAAAGCAGTTTAGCAGCAAACTTTGTGAAAACTAATATTTGTGTCATTCTCAAAACCTTTGGCCACGACTGTGTGTGTGTGTGTGTGTGTATATATATATATATATAGAGTATTCTAAATATTCAAATAAATTCTAATGATAATTAGCTCCCACTTCAGTATCATAATTATCAATCAGTGTCAATTTGTAAAATTATTCTGGCTTCAAGGTGGCTTCTACTTGGTTTTGGTTATAGAATATATTTCTTTACAACTTTCAATTTAGCACAAAAACAACATCCATCAGGTTGACTTAAGTGCTTCACAATGTAAACAAAAAATATAAAAACATAAAAACAAACATTAAAAAGAAAATCGTTACACATTTTAAGAACAGCACAAAATACAACCAGTGAAACCATAACAGTAAAACCAGTAAAACCTCGCTACTCTGTGTTAAAAGCCAGGGAGAAAAGATAAGTCTTCAATTGAACTTGACTATGAAGTGTCATGTAACAGATCCGAGCATTAGGGTCATTATTCCACAGTTTCGGGGCAGCCTTTGCTTGTGTTCTGACCAGGGAAGCTTTAGCATTAACTGATTTGACAAACTATCTGGGCAACTGCCTACACAAACCAGTTCACTTAAATATGCTGAAGCTAAGCCATTGAGAACTTTTAAAAAATAATAACTTTTTTAATCGACTTTAAAACTCACTGGAAGCCAACAAAGAGCTTGAAGGACAGGAGATGATGTATAGCACATGATAGCATGAATTGCTGTCTCCATGTCCCTCTGGCCAAGAAAGGGTTTGACCTTGGCTAATAAGCGGAGTTGAAAGAAGCTAGCCTGGACTACAGCATTGATCTGTTTATCAAAACCAAGAACAGGATCATCATTTCGAGATTCCTGACTGGATTAGTTGATAGACCCACCGAATTTATGGGGTGCAGGTCCATAGTAGTATGACCAACATGGATTTATTTTTGTTCAAAAATAAAAAGTTGTTTTATAGGCAACCATATGTTTTTAATATGCAAGTATTGCACAATTCTAAACTGGAGGCAACAACGTTTTCTTACTTGTCACCTTGGAAGCTTAACACCAAATCTCTTGGTTGATTGACAAGTACACAGAAAAAATGAAAACAATTGTGTAATTACCCCTCAGATTCCATGAAATCACACTTTTCTCTCTTTTAAGATGAACTAGACAAATGTAGTGAAAAGAATAAAGCAATTCAACATATCAAATTGCTGCTATTAAATAGGAACATGAAGACAAGCGATTCTATTCTTCTGGGGCTGTTTTTTTGTCTGTACGTATGTTTCCCTTACGCCTCATTACAGCTGTTTCTATGAGTAAACTGTCAGTGAGAATGATATATCTTGGTATTTTGTTCCAAATCGAATGAAGAAAGCCATACGCCGACTTCCCAAACAAGAAGCTCTTTGCCCCCTTTGGATCCGGTCGTATTACTGCTTGGCAGCAAAAGAACCTGAGCTCCTTCCATGTACTGTATTATAAGACAAAAAATAAACAAGAACAGTAACACGAAAACACCGGCCCCTGAAGGTTTGAGCCAGGTCCTGTAGCCCAAACTCTTTTAACATAATTATACAGCATACAAAGAACTTGTAAAAAGCTTGCCACAATATACAGTAATTATTCTTTTTGCCTTGGTGAAAAGGGACATCTCTATAAAAAACAAATCAGCATTTTAACATTCAGAGAACATGTCAGAGTGCTACGGATGGCATTAAGCCAAATCTGGATCATATTCAGGCATAATATGCAAATTAAAATGAGCTTTTTGAGTGCTAGCCAATGCCAAGTGTTTTTTGTTTCCCCTATGTCATATGTGTGTGCCCTTAGTCTAAAATAAGCATGGTTTTACGATACGACATACAACTGGTTAAATTGGTGAAAATGAAAATAATATTTTTTTATGAAATATTTGTTTTAAAGTTTAAACAATCTTGAACAACATGTTTGATAAAAACTGAAAGTGAAAAATTGGCTTTGAGGAAAAATAGTAAGCCTTTTAATTGTGCATTCGATAGCTGTTATGTTTATTTAAGAAAGGAACATGCTAGGCAGCAGAGTTAGCGGTGTAATGTAAAATGTTTAGTAGTGTATTACACAGACAACTTGCTTCCCCTGCGTGGTGAGTAAACAGGAACAATTACTTGTTTATACAGTAATCTAGTTATATAGTTTATAATTACTTGATTATAATACTCACACCCAGCTGAGCAGAGGCATGTAGTTGCAGAGGCTTAGCTCCGACAGCTGTACCAGAGATGTGTTCACCATGGACCTAAAAGAAACGCACTGTGATTAAATCAATTCAATTAAATCAAAACAATCTACATCAGCCTTTGCAACAAGAAATGCTAAAGGCAGACTATTCTCCTTCATACTATGAACTTTTCATATATTTTTCTGTAAACTTTTCACATTCTTTCACATACCTAGGCGTCCACCCATTACACCAAGAATGCTAAATATAGAAAACACCCACAAATAAGCTAATAATAATAGAAATGCAGAAAAGATGACAACTTTCAAATTCAGACAGTGAACAGCTATTCACAAATGCCAAGCAATTCATCAAAGGTTTTGATGAAAATTTTTGCAAGCATTCATGCAGTTAAAAAGCAGCAAATAAAAAGCTTTTCATCAGATGGTCTAAAAAAAAAAAAAAAGACACAAGAGGTTTGCAGGTAAAAAAAGAAAAGCAACAGCAGCATTGAAAGCAAAATAAACCATAAGAGAGAAAGAAATAATTAATATGTTTAAAATATTCTTAAGTCCATTTGTGTGTGTGTTCTGATATTTCTGCTACGTGAGTTTGAGGAAGACATGGCAGCAGGGGAAGTACACAGGTAAAGGTAACAGGAGGTTTGATATAAGAAATATGCACACTTGTGAGAAAGGTAAGAAAAAATTTATTGTTATTCTTACAAGCTTGCTTAAATCAATAATCACAGACTAGAAATATAACTCTAAAAGCGGCCACGCAGCTGGAATGTCTATGATTACATTGTAATGTAATCATGTGATGATAAATTTCAGAACTTTTTTAACGTGCATACTGTAGATATTTAATTTTTATTTAACGATCAGTATTCAATTTGTTCTAATACCTAGATATTGAAAAGGTTGGTAACTTAAAAAAAAACAAAAAAACAAATAAGAATTTAGTAGCATGGCTGTGTGTTGAGATGAAAAGAAACATATGAATCTGAAATTTGACAGCTCTGTCCCATTCCCAAAATGCTCACTGCAGTAACGTGTTAGCCAGTGCTCAAATCTCCACTTAAAAAAAAAGAGAGAAAAAAAAAAGATGCATTTAGGCCTAAAACTTCTAACTTCTAACACTCTACAAACAACTGGCCTTATTTGTTCAGAACAGACACATGGACTGATTCAAACAGATCAACAGTGATCACAGTTTCTATGAAAAACACTAAAAAAACATCACAACATAACACACGCACCCACACACACAATATGAGACTGTGCATTATTCCTCCCGTGGTTGGCAGATCATATTTGCCTTATTTTCGTGCTGTCCCATTTTATTAGTCAGTTCATAATAGGCAATAAAAAGAAGGAGATGACTTGGCCTGCTCATGCTGCAGTAGTCTGAATATAGATATATTATCAAGACAACTGCAGTGGTGTTAGGTAGTTGCGCAGTTCTCAAGCAGCATGTATTATTCAGTTGGAATGTCAATCAGGATTTATAGCCGGTGGAATTAATCATCCCAATTTAATGAGCAGGTAGTGATGCAATATTCAACAATAATAAACCAACCAATGTACTGTGAAGCTACACCTCAGGAATCCAACTAATTAAAACCGGATGTAATAAAAATCTAAAAGGGATTATTAAGCACAAACTTTCAAATGATGATCTGATGAAAGTATTGACCAAAAGACGATGATTACTTACAGAAATATTAATGACTTGAGACCAATGAAAATATCGTACGAGATGTTCCTCAGAGGGTTGTGATCCAGGACTCTAAAAAAGAAAAGGTTTACAAATTTAGTCAGCAAATATTATTACCATTTTGTCTTTAAGTGCACTCTCATTAGAGTTCTCAGTTAGAACTGACAAAGTTTTGTTTGTCCCACTTAAAGGTGCATAGAGAAACATACAGACAGTTTCCTTATAGAGTGATCCCTATGAAACCTTAAAAAACCCTCAGCAGCATATACAGTATACATTCTATTGTATAATATTTTGTGTAAACTTCGTTGTTTTCAGAAGCTACAGTCTTACTCAAAGGGTTCTTTGAGGAGTTTTTAACATTAAAAGGGGTTGTTAATAATATTTGGCATAAACTTCAATGTATATAGCGCAAGTACCCATAAGGAGAGAGTTTATAGAAATAGTTAAAAGGTTAAAGCTAAAAATAAGCTGATCAGCTTTAATGTAATCAGTGATATTATTATTTCAAGCCCACATACATGCCTGCCTTTCTGTACCACAGAACTCTCTGCCTGACTTCTTAACACAAAAATAAATAAATAAATAAATAAATAATAAGTTATATATTATAATAAGGTTGAGTATCTTACACCTTGTTTACGTTAAGTTGTACTTCTTTTATCGCCAGCCAGATACACTCCCTGTTCTGTAATCGGAGATGAGAAATCAGAAAAGTAGATTGGATAAAGATTACGTTTTGTCTTAAAACAATTTCAGCTCGTTAGAAATCACTTTTACCACTTCAGTGCTGTTATTTCGGTGGCGAAAATATTAACTAATCCCAGAAAAAAATGTAAGTTAATTAATATCTACTGGTGCAGGTGTTTGTTTACATTGAGCAAGTAGTTCATTAGTAGCTTATTTTAAAGTAGATTGTTAAATATGGCACATAACTGTTCATAACATCGCTTTTACTTACTGCACTATATTGATTTCACTTATGGTGCAAGTTCAGCTTCAGGCGGATTCCTAAGTAGTGCAAAAGTTCCAATAAATTCTGTCTAGCCAGTTTTGCGTGATAAAAATATCACACAAAAGAATATTTTATCTCCTAATTGCTACTTTTTGTTACTGTAGTGCCATAGTTTCTGAACATTTGAGGCAAACTGGTTTTAAACTTCTCACAGGAAGAATAAACATACTGTACATGGATCTGTCCATACAGCTTTGTCGGTTTAGTTTTCATAGTCTACTCGCTTTTTTCTTTTTTTGAGGATTTTGTCATTTCTGTGACTGACGACTTAACCCACTATGGTTGATAGTCTTATAGATTGACTGTGTATATTTATTTTCATATTTCATTTTTGCATTATAACTTCAATGATAATTTAGGAATAAAACATGAAAATAAAAAAAATACCCTGCTATAGGAAAAAAAAAAAAAACACGGTTGTGTAATATTGTGTGGTGACAAAAGAGAACACTGGTACCATCTGGAGTGGATTATTTTCTCATACAAGCAAATCACAAAGTGTTTGATTCCTCTTTCTCCCATGTGAGTAACTAACTAATTCTTATAATTTTAATGTCATGCTGTGCTCAAGTTTAACCACTTCCAGTACAGTGCATTCTTTTACCAGACATTTTCTCTCTTGAAATTTATAGAGTATAAACCCAGTTATGTTCCCGAGACTTTCCTTGGCAGAAACTTAGATGTTTCCATGGCTATAACACTTAGATGTTAAATAAAATCACATTTCTTCCTTCACCCTTTTTATTAGCCTCATATTATTTGAACTATTCACTAGTTCTAAGATATGAACATAAACTATCATTTATACAGTTGTTTATACATTTTCTCCACCCCTGGCCAAAACGACATATTTTCATTTTAAAGGGAAACGACTAACACAACCTCTGCTTCAAACTTTTTAAAAATATCTGTAAATGTTAAGCTACAAAAACAACAACAAAAAAATAAATTACTTAAAATAATAATAATAATAATAATAAATGTTTTTTACAGGTTAAATCTTTTACAGGTTACATCTTTTTTTTGCCCACACTTGAGAACCATCTGAATATCTAAAATGATTAAAAGGTAAATTTTGCCCAATTGGGTTTCCCTTAAGCTACAGGATATTGACTTCCATAAGAGACATCTAGATGCTTGTAAAATAAATTTTATACTTAACGTAACAAGTCCACTGGGGATAACGGTATTTAATAATTTTCCTTTAAAATAAAAATGTTCGAAAACAAAGTTGGACAAAAATGGCTTTGATAAGCACTGTTTCCTGAAGAAGAACTACTGTAGATACTAGGTACAAAGGAGATGTCTCCGGTTCTCCTTTGCAGCTTCAGGGGGACTTTTCTCTTGAAACTTTTGATCATTTTTTGACAGACTTAAACACCGGCACACACTTTCTATAAGTGCTGCAGGTTTCTGAGACAGGATTTGAAGTTCATGTTAAAAAAGTGAAGGAGAAGAGGGAGAGAAACCATGTCTTGTCTGTAAAACTCTTGTCAGTCCAGTGAGTTTGCTTTGCAACATGCAAAAACTGTTGGTGAAAGTAACAAGTCTGTTGCCAAGTAATGTTTCTTAAAGGAGAAGAAAAAAGTGACATACAATGGAAAACACTTCTCTTAGTGAGACCTTTTTGTTGGCCTGGCAGCAGAAAATAACTCAAAATAAAAAAAGTAATCAGCTTATAAATCAGGCACACAGATGACATCTTTCCAAATCAGTGATGTTCTAATTACGCAGACATTGGATATGGGAGCAAGAGCTAATCTCATTAGTGAAAAGAATGTATGCATCATGAGGTGCAAGCCACAGGTGACACCTGGGTGACAGATTGAGGCTAACGGCACGTGCTCAAGGTGATCAGAATTCAAATTGAAAAACAGGAACAAAATCTGCCCTTTGTGTTTGTTTCTGAGGGCTTTGACTCACTTGAGGGAGATACATCCTACTGTATGAGCAATTAGGACTAGTGAAACGGTGTATGGTATCCTGTTCTGTAATGCACAGGTCAGAAATTTTGCTAACTTGTTTAAAAAAGATTTACTCTAACATTACTCATAGACCAAAAATATACACAGCCACTGACCCATGCCCTACAGAATGTTCCAGCACATCTATGCAGCGAGCTGAATGGAGCTATTGGGAATTACAAAAAAGGTTGAACAGCCCACGGAATACGTTTTTTCCAGTGGTGTGTGTCAAATCAAATAACAGTGATTTTACAGTTTTCAGAATCTCAAGGCAAATACCAAGAGAGAACGTTATCAGATCCCTACATGAGATGAAATAGTAAGTGAGATAGCTGGTGCAAAGTAACATTTTCTCAAAATTCCCAGACATAAAGAAAAAAAAGTTTTGAGAGTAGTAGGCATAATTGTTTTTTCAGGAGACTTTATATTTAAGTTGACACCTAAACCATGGCACCTGTTATGAGTGCTGTTGTGAGACAAATGTAAATGTGAATGAATGTGAATGTGGCCAATACAGCATTAACAACAGAGCTGGTACAGAGATTTTTCACCCTCCCAAAAGAACCAAGATATACATGATTTTACAAGATGTCTTAGGAGTTCTGCTTCAAGAAGATGATCGTTATTGTAGACTGTGTGGCGTGTTCGTCAAGAGAAGTAACTGCATCTGAGCACCAATATACTAAAACTGAGAAGAAGTCTTGGTCTAGTATATGGCATTAAGAAATGATATATCCATGTACTGTATGTAGCTTCCTTCATTTAATGCTACATTTGTGTAAGAGGGAGATCACAAATGACTTGCAGCCTTCATAAAGAAACACAGAAGTTGATGGAACTACACAAAGTTCTAGCAGATGCTCTGTTTAGGGTCTCAACATGTATTAGCGATGAGCGTACTACATAAATGGAGATGTGATCTTCATGTGAACTTGTTGGTCAAGATCTTATCGGTATCTGACAGTAAATCCAAGCAACTACAGAAGAAACCTCCCAGAACTAATGTTCACAATTGGTCCTAAAATATCATAATGGCGGATGGCCCAGACATGCCTATCAGCACTACTATCATTTCAGATCATCTAAACCAGGGCACTAAATCAGCTCAGATCAGGTCAGGTCAGGTCAGGTCAGAACTAAATGTGGTCAAAACACTCTGCTGGGAAAAACAAGATTGTGTTTGCTCTATCCCTCTAATAGGAAATTCTCATAAAAATCCATTAGGGTGACTCTGGAGTCCGAAAATGCAAAAGAATAGCCAAAACTACAATGTACTGGCATGGAATAAAGGAAGGAATTAAGAAAATAGTGTCCAGTTATAAAACATTTTAAGCATCATACTAAGCAGCCGAAGGAACCTATGAAATTAAGCAACATACTACAATACAAGAACCCTGATGAATGTTGGAACAGATCTGTATCACTTGCATGCAAAAAAAAAAAAAAAAAACCTTTTTACTAACTGTTCACCTGTCGTACTTTCCTGAGATGGCATTTCCCCAAACCTGTGTTATACTGTACATCACTTGAAATTAGTTTTTGAAAGGCATGAGATTCCCCAGATGGTGTACTGTGATAACGGTTGGCGTTGTAGTGAATAGAATGCAATGTTTTACCAGAGTTTACGACTTCAGTCATGTAACATCGAGTCCAACTGAATGCCAAAGCAGGAAAAGGAATTCACATACAGTAGGTAACTGCTAAAACAAAAAGGCAAAACACAAACACATCCATTCAGATCCATATTTGGCTTTGCTGAGCTTCACTTCGGGAACATGGCATGTCACCAGTTGAAATCATGATGGGACAAAGACCAAAGTTCCAATCTTCCATATTTAGTGTATGCCCACAAATGCTGTACTAAGGTCTAAGATGAGAAACATCTAAAAACTGATAAATGGCAAACCATGTGTCAGAGATAACCCCTAGAGGGCGCCAAAGCGCCCAGAGACTTCTTTGGTTTTCTGTGTTTTTTTCTGTGTTGATAAACTTAATTTCCCAGAATGCACCTCACGTATTGGGAGCGCTCACCTGAACCGAGGTTGCTCATTAGATTCATTATAAAAGTTCCTGAGTTCAGTTAGTCTAGGTCTTGCATCTGTTCTATTTGGTTTGCTGGTTCAGTTAAGTGGTTTGTTGTTTACGTTTCCTAGCTATGTTTAGTATCTCCTGTGTATCTCCTTAGT
>QMIH01000092.1:823764-837050 GCA_003987875.1 Clarias batrachus
TATATAGTATATATTACTATAACACATTGGCAAATTTCCCAATAATCAAAGCTTATTTGTCTTTTACTTTAACCACTAGTACAGCACTCTAAACACATTTTTCCCACTATAATGATCACTCTAATAGAATCTGTTGAGATGACACACTTGGGTACAAAAATGTGAGACTATACAAAAAAAAAAAAAGAGAATGTTTTCTAAATTTTTCATCTCACTCACCCATAAATGACAGAAATTCCATAATGTTATATATTATTTAAAGAGATTTCCTGTAATGCTGAACAACACTCACATTTCAGTGGAGAATGTAGGGGTTTGTTCCATTATGTTCTGTCTGAGATGTAAAATGCCCAGTCTTGTTTGGGACCTGAACATAGCCTTGCTTAATTACTATTTTTTGCTGTTTTCTTCCCTATGTTCTCAGTCATCCATTGGGAATAATATTTCG
This sequence comes from Clarias batrachus, assembly GCA_003987875.1. NCBI lineage: Eukaryota > Metazoa > Chordata > Actinopteri > Siluriformes > Clariidae > Clarias > Clarias batrachus. Next base: position 824,213 of record QMIH01000092.1, read on the forward strand.
ATACTCATGAGATTCTGACATGGTATTGTTTGGATGCTTTCTTTAAATATACCACCGAGACAGCAGAAGAACTTTTCTGCACACTTAAAATTCAAATACAGAAAAACTTTATAGCCTCAACACTGTAAGGGAACTTACTAAGTGGAAAGATAAAGGCAAGCTTTTGACATAGTCAGAAATCCACCAGTTGAGTGATCAATGCCTTCCTGTATTCTATGCACACCACATGTGATGTGAGTGGTGAACTAAACAAAGACGTGACAATTTGTGAAAGATGCATGCTCCCATATTCCAATTTCTGTGACAGGCAATGCCTCCACTTCCACTTCTTGCAGTAACTTATCACTTCAGGTTATTTGAATTATCTTTAGCATCTTGGGTGTTCAGAAATGTGCTGGAGTTGCTCTGTAGTCAAGCATGTGGGAATTGGAGTTACTGAGGGGGCTGACTTTAAGGATTTCGGAATACTAATTAACCTACTCTCCAGGTCTTTGGATTGTTGGAGGAAACCGAAGTACCTGGAGGTAAACGACAGAGGAAGAACATGCTAACTCCATGCAGAAGTGGGAATCGAACCCTTGACCAATAGAAGTGTGAGGCGAAAGTGCTAACCACTATCTCACTGTGTTGATTACTCACTCACTCACTCATCGTCCATACTGCTTTATCCTGTATACAGGGTCGCGGGGGGCCTGGAGCCCATCCCAGGAGACTAGGGCACAAGGCAGGGTACACTATGGAGAGGGTGCCAATCCATCGTAGGGCACACACACATAGACACTCGCACACAACTGGCAAATAAAGAACGCCAATTAGCCTAATCTGTCTTTACCTAGTCTTTGCACTGTGGGAAGAAACCTTTCTACCTGGAGGAAACCCACCAAGCACGGGGAGAACATGCATTGTCCATGCACACAGAGACGGGAATCAAACCTGGATGGGAAATGAACCCGGACCCTGGGAGTGCAAGGCGACAGTGTGGACCACTAAGCCACTCAGTTTGTAAACTGAGATTTTCATTAGTTTTTGAGTTTGTTTTTAGTGGCAGTAGGTTTATGTTCGGAAAAAAAAAGAAAAAGATTAAACTGATCACATTAACCTGTGAATGATGCATAGTCAAGGATTGTTAAAGCCGCCTAGGTACAGTTACAGGTATTTGTCTAACCACATCAGAATCTTTTTTTTTTTCTAAAGCTCCTTCAGCGGACCTAATAGCCAATAGCGTCATTGTGCACTCATATGTACAGTAGGTTGCATAAAATTCTAGGATCCTAACCCAGTGGAAATCACTACAATCCTGCAGCCTTGCCTATACAATTACTACAATTACTGCTGCAATAGTATGTGATGAGACATACGTACAGTACTTCCAAGTCTCTAAAATTAAATGACAATGACAAGAAATCCCAGTGGGAAAATTATGAATGCTGCACCTCTGATCATTTCAGTGATTACTGCATGTTCCGTATTGGTGACGATATTGACTACAATAATATAGTGCCTGCTTTCTTTTTTAAGGTATCCCCTTAGGTATTTTACTAACAATCAAGGAAATGTTCGATATCTTCCAGCAAGGCCATCATCTCATAACTTTTTTTTTTATGTGAAAAAAAAAGTTAAAAGAAAAAGGAAATAAAAGTTAGAATCAATGTCAGCATATTAATGTCTTTAAAAAGAAACTTATGTAAATGTACAAAATCTCATGCTGTATGTCAGAAAATGCACCGTCGTCATGTAGCAACTCCTCAGTGGACCTGGAATACCCACAAGCCAGTGATTTACTTACTGCAAACTGGATGTCAGTTTCATTTACAGAAGACCAGATTTTACTGAGGGAATATGATCACACAATGTGCTTCTTGATGAGTTTGAGTAGCCCTCGTTATCAAGAGAATACAGAATTAATTATGTCCAGATACAGTAGGTGGACCTAGCCTCATGCCCATGACTCTACTGGGATAGGCTCCAGGCCCCCAACCCCGAATATAGAATAAAGCGCTATAGATGATGAGTGAGTGAATGAGCCACTTGCGCCAACAACATCTTCAGAGTTGGTAGATGAGATGATGACCATAAGATAAGTATACATTTCTTTGCCAGATAAGTTATGCAATTTAGTAAACAGTTTCAATCAAAAGGAAGTTCTAGTGATGATTTACAATTTAACAGGTACAGTACTGTAATTGGAGACCAAGCAAGTTTTCTATTTCTATGCAGATCATGTACCTCATACCAAAAGGGTTTAATTTTCTTACAATTCCAAAATAGATGCATCAAAGATACATTAGGGCAGTGGTGGCTCAGAGGGCTAAGGCACTGAGTTACTGATCAGAAGATTGGCGGTTTCTATTCCCAGCTCAGTCAGGTTGCCAGTGTTGGGCCCTTGAGCAAGGCCCTTAACCCTAACTGCTCCAGGGGCGCTGTACCATGGCTGACCCTGCGCTCTGACCCCAGTTACACTGGGATATGCCAAGAAGGAATTTCACAGTGCTGTAATGTATATGTGACAAAATAAAGGCTTTACTTTTACTTTATTAGGGTGCATTTTATGGAGGCGTACAGGGGGAGACACAGTATGTTCTGTATAAAAGTTTTGCTCAAGCACAGAAATTAAACTTGATTCATGAAAAAACTTCCTTACATATAGAGAGACATTTATCATCAGTGAATGATTGGCCCATATCACTTTCCCAAATCTTTCTTAGAGGACTTAAAAATGAAGAGGTTTCTGATAAAAGAGAGCCATACAGATATGAAATATGGGAGACTATTCGCCAGAATAGTTCAGATTTGTTCTGTAAGTCATATGTCAAAGTTTTTAGTTTTTCAAATATTCTCAATAACTGTCTGATATTTAGAATCGTCACCTACTCCCAGCTCCCCTGACGATTCTCAATATCAGTTACCAGCGAATTTTCCCCCATCTCATTTCAGATTGAATAAAATGACATTTTAGGATGTTTTAGGAAGTTGATAATCTATTAGTTATCTATTAATCTATTTAATCTATTCTAAGTGTCTTGAAAGATTTGAGAACATTATTTGCAAATAAACTGGCTAAATTAGAAATACCTTTTTCTATCCAGGTTCGAAAACCAATAATAGCTAATGAAGAAGGGAGATCAGGGTTCATTGTGATTGGGGATTGAATTTATCAGATTCCTGGGGAGACATCTTCCCAAACCAAAAGGGAACTAAATAACAAAAAATGTTCAACTACTGTCCACGTCTCCTTAAAATGATTAATGAATGGAAGGGATGTTAGTGTTGTTGGCGCACAAGCAAAGCACAGGGGGTCTCTGTATCATTTAAAAAGCATCTACAGTAAGCATTTGTTTGATCCAAGTAGGCCAATAACAAAGTTACATGTTGGGCAAAGATCCAATGCCACAGTCCTCTGGCTTGAGAAGAGTGAATTTGATCCTGATTTTTTCATTATTCCACCTAAACTTACAAATACTGTATCTGCATTCAGACCCTTAAAAAAAGTTATGATTTAAATAACATGATATACACTGAAATAATATCATTAAGAGTAGTTCTTAGATAACAAATCCTTTAAATCAGGGGTTATGTGTATGACCAAAAAGAAACCCAGAGTCAGTGATGTAAAAAGGGACACAGTAAAGCAATTATTATTATTATTATTATTATTTATAACAACAATAAACTTGTTGTTTTTTCCAAAGCTCACAAGTTCATTGTGCATAATCAGTAAGCAAATGCACTATTGGTCTCATCACTTTTACTCCGTTTTATATGTAACACAGGATTTAAAAAGCTTTACTAACAGAATCAACTTTTAATGATTCTTATGATTAAGAGGAAACAGTAATAACTCTCTCTATCTCAAGGTATTCACACGATTTTTGGTGCTTATTATTAAAGAGGAAGGAGTGCCATTAGGACGTGTTACAAAACATTAGACATCAAAGTGGCCTCTACTAGATCCAAAATGTTCCTGGCATAGGAAAGTAGACTGACGATAATAAAATAAACTATGACAAAATGTTCTTTTCTCCACAAGAATTTATCTAGTTTCGTATATTTTTGTGTTTTTTAGTGATGCTGTTCCAAAATATACTTTAGACTGTATATTCTACCAAACCTTTATCCTGCATGTGCACATTCTGATTCCACAAATACATGTTCTACAAGCATGACCTACATGCTGAAATGGATGTTAATTATGGCAGGATTGGTCTCTCAATAGGGTTGAAGTGGGATGAGGACGCTAATCTCCTTTCTAACAATCAACAGAGTTGCTGGCTGTAAGCACAGGCCAAATGCAAGAAACCATCCAGACTACCTATATCACTTGGGTTGGCATGACTTTCAATAGCATGTGTGGCATGTTGGCGGCACGCATCGTATTATTGTCACAACGTGATAACTTTGCTATTTGTGCCTGCCAAAAAAAAAAAACATGGAAGTGATCCTCTCCATGAGAGCTGAATATCGAAGAACAACAGTGCCAGAATACCTCAATAGCTAAAAACATTTTGCAATAAAAATGTATGAATTTTTCTTTTGCATTTCAATTTGATTTAAATGGAAAGAAATTCCTACAGCATTTATATTTTCGGCAATGCAATTTATTGTGGTGGTAAAATCGAAAGAAACCCTGAAAATTCTGTAATAACTCTCGCTGTGATAAAGCAATCTGAACAAAAAATATGCTGCATACGTTGATGTATGTGCAATCGATTGCATTACCTGCGATGCTGGAAGAGATCTCAGTTTTCTGCCAGACACATTTCAACGTGGCGCTCCATGTTGCTGAACATATCGGAAGTATCTGACTCTTTTCTCCACATCACATGCTTTGAGCTCCTGAATGACGGTCTCACACGATACACATGCAATGCTACAAAATTGCAGCTCTCTAACATGTGGAATAAAACCTCCAAGCCTCCTGTGCAAGGAGTCGCAGAGATTTGCTAGGCGACTGCTGCAGACGAAGTTTCACATCACCAGTTCTGTCCTGTGACATTTTCGGACGGCCTCTGCCATGAGAAGGAATCAATGATCCCGTCGTTTCCAGTTTCTGTGCCATCTTCTGAAGAACACTCTTTGAGGGGACGTCAGGAACACAATTATTTATTTATATTATTATATATTTCTTCCTTAATTCACTCTGACATCGCTTAAACGGATTGGTGACCCAATAGGTTCACACTATGCTCATTACTGTCCAACCACTGAGTGAAGGGGTACTGGCATTAAATGACGGTCTGACTCTGGGGCATCCCAGCATGTTTGAAGCTCCATATACTGAGAACTGCATTGTATGTTGTTTTGCTCACATTACTTCATCCTGGCGAGAGTTAATACAGTATATTCTGGGCCTCTTTCGAGTGAATAACCCTGTGTATTTCACATGAAAATTTTACTTGCGCATTTAAAATTTAGTGCTAAAATACTGACCTTACTAAATTGCCGTCGAAAATATATTCAATTGTTTAAAAAAAATATCATATCATGTTCATTATTTTTCAAGATCACAAATTCAGACTGCCAAAATTCAGGTATTAAAATTGCAGATTGAAAAATTCTGGTTGAAAACCTTTGATCGAGCTACTGGCCCCAACACATCTAACAAGGCTGGATTGGCAGTTGAGCGGCAGAAAAAATGACACCTTTTTTCTAATGCTTAACAGACAATCCAGTCAATGATTTAGAAGTGTTGGAAAGCCGTTCTCTGAAAAGTACACAGCATGAGAAGGAGGGAGCAAACTTCAAATACACTGTGAAACGGATCACTGCAACCTGCAGTCCTTTGCTCTTCCTGTGTTGTCCCAGGGATCAGTTTACCAGGGATCTTCCTGCTGATTCTTTTAAATGGACATACAGTGCAGAAGAAATGTTTTTAGACCCTTTCAAGTTTTCCATATTTTCTCACTAATTTTAAGCAAATTTAAATGTGTATTTTTTTTTTTTCATCATTCTACACACAATACCTAAAATGCAAAAATAGGTGTTTGGAGAGTTTTGTTAATTTATTTATTTAAATAAATAAATAAATAAATCCCATTTAATTGTCTTAATTGTAAGTATTAAGACCCATCGCTTAGTACTTGGTTAAAGTCTGCTTGTGAATGATGCTACAAGCATCCAGGAAGCATGGTCAAAGCCATTCTCAGTTCGCTCCAGCGATCTTCTGTTGGGTTCAGGTCCAGAATCTGGCCGGGCCACTACACGAGTTGTTCTAAAGCTATTTCTAGGTTTTTCTTGGTGGTATACTTAGGGTACTTGTCCTGTTGAAATGCAAACCATTGCCTTATAATGAAATCTTGAGCTTTTCACTCTGAACAAGTTCTCACTCAGGATTGACTAGTCCCAGTCCCAGTCTCTATACTAGTTTCCTAGTCCCAGTAACAGAAATACATCCCCACAGAATGCCACCACTGTCTTTGACTGTAGGGATAGTTTTAATAAGGTCATGCTCAGTGCCCGATTTTCTGGTTCCAAACGGTTTAATCTGTGTATATTCAGGGCAGAGGATTTTGCTTCTCACAGGCTGAGAGCCCTTCAGGTGCCAGCAGGCTGTCTTGTGCCTTTTAGTGAGGAATGACTTCTGTCTCGTCACTCTACCATGAAGGCCTGATTGGTGGAGTGCTGCAGTGCTTAGTTGTCCTTGTGTAAGGGTCTCCCATCTCCACAATGGGACACAGAATCTCATTTATAGTAACACTTGGGTTCTTGGCTATCTGTCTGATCAATGCCAGTCACCCCCAATTACTCAGTTTGGCTGAATTGGTTGTTCCAAATTTGAAAATGATGGTGCTCACCATGCTCTTTCAATACCGCAGTGTTAATAGTTAACTTTCATCAAACAACAAAATGGAAAGTAAATGAACAGAAGAGAAATTTAAATCAAATCAGTATTTGGTGTGACCACCCTTTGCCTGCAAAACCAGAATTACCATCATTTCTTCTAGGTACACTTACAAGCTGTTCCTCACCCAGTTTTGTAGCTGCCCATTCACTGATTTTCTACCATTGTGTTAATAACCTTTTTCACTTCCAAATTCGTACTTTTCTTTTGGCTCCTCTTGCTGCTTTGCACTAGGACTAGTTTCTCTGTGTTTGGGAGCCATGATGAACATCACATAAATAACTGTGGCAGAAAATTTAATGTCTCATGTGTGTATACATGAGACATATATTGAGACGGATACTTCAGCTGTGATTTCTGAACGATTACAGACATACTACTGTGACACACAGCACTGCATAGCTATCAAGGTATGCAAAAAAATTATCATGTCAACAATTATCGTGTTAATTTCATTCAGGATTGTGCATTTTCTTGGGAGAAAACTTCCTTGTGTGCTTTGCTGAGTACTGTAGGACAACTGAAGTCCAAAAGTTATACAATGTTTTTCCACATAGCCACAAAATAGAACTATTTAGCAAATGCTCTACGAAAGATTATGCAAATGATCTGCATCTTTTGCGGAAAAACAGGGACTTGCTGTAGTTCTATTAAACTAGGAGACAGTGGTGCTGGATATCATGCAAGAAAATTTACATAATGGTCTGAAAACCTTTGTGAGCATGTGTGTTATTAAATCCTCACTATGCATTAGTTGGCTCACTGTGAATATTGGCCTGTTGAGATGAGCAGCTACTCTTTAAACACACAGTATACATGCTTACTGCACTTAGCACTAATATCTCCTGCTGCTCAATTGTCCAATGCTGTGTGTGATGAAACAGTCAACTGCACTCTAACAGCATCATACAGTACTGTACATCACACAAACAAAAAAAACTGTGTAGGTTATAAATTTTTCATCTATATCATCATCCAAAGCGAACTATATGTAGGCAGTACTATCACCACTTCTCACCACTCTATATCCCACACAGTGTCTCCAATTAAATGTAGTAACATTTCAGAGAATGAATTTGCATGCAGCGGACATGAACCCATTGTGGTATATAGATGGATACCTACAGTACCCTGCTAACTGTGCTTCCTTCCATCTTTCCAACTAGCATGTTTGCCTATTGTTTAGTGAAAGTTCTGTCAAAGTTGAAACCTATTGTTGTTACACAGTGTGTTACAATAGTGCACTAGTTCAGGTTAGCTACTCAAGCTCTGTGAGTTCAGTCCAATCAAAAAAAAACAGAGACAGTCTAAATGGAACCCTACATCTCTAAAAAAAAAAACATGCAATGCAATTCATCATGTAGGAACTCTGAAAACAATTTTGTTCCACTGAATTCCAACTGTTAGAGGTTTGCAAAGTTTACAATTTGAGAGACCTGACACATAGATGGAGTGTCTGAAGCCATTCTTGAATAGGTGCTTGCCTTGTGCAACTCGGGCCGATCGTCACAATACAGCACAATCAATGTTACACTCATACATCAAGCTTGCTCTTAAAAGAAGAATCTGGAGAAGAAAAAAAAAACTGACTCACAATTTTCTCAATCTGAATAAGCCACTGAATGCACGGCTGGACACTGTCTGAATGCTGTTGTTCTGCAGAAACCTGTAGAAAAGACAGTTATATCAAGTAAGTTTAATGGCATCTAGCTATGTGAAGACACTAGCATAATATCACAAATAATGCCTACTTATAAGTCACATTTTATTAGTGTAGTCTGAAAGACAGATATTAATAGCTCCAATAATGTCCTTTTTAATACACAACCTATTTTAGATCCTGCCTGTCTGGTTAAAAAAAAATTATTAAAAAAAAACACTTAAAGGACATATACATCCCACAGTACATAAAGTAGATGTCAATTTGAATTAAGTAAAGCCCATGGTTGTAGAGACAATGGTAAAACAGTCAAGCCTTTACACAATCGTGACATACAGTATGATCCAGGTCTAGCTGCAAAGTAGAACAAAAATCTGTGAGAAACACTTTGAGAATGTGTTTCAGGCTAACATTTGGATGATTTCTTAAATATAATCTTACACTTCTCTATTAAATTTTAAATTATATTTCAGCCTAGTTAAATTAACAATACATTTTAATATGAGCCAGGTCATAAAGTAATAATACTATTCCTCTGCAGAAAGGTTTATTGTTGTCTGCTGTTTGTTGCATTAAAAGGCATGTTGACTATTATATTTGACTAAACTTTATTTGTACTTGATGGTTTCAATATTTTGTAGCTAAAGTGTTTTTTTGCAGCAAAAAATTATTAAAATCTAACCGCAATTAGAATTGCTTGGATGATCAACTGAATTGCTTTCAGGTAACCAGCACCAAACATTCCTAGCGGAAGCTATATGATACCCGTGAACCATATTAAACGGTAAAGATATCTTAATTAAGTTTAATTATAGCACAGACTGTCCAATTGATAATCATAACAGTTACTATCACTTATACTGTACCCTGAAAACTGCTGATCACATTTGTGGAGAAATTGTTTGCTGAATGTTTGCTGAATAATTTAGCTTGCCCTGCTAAGTAGCCTGTATATATGTGAACATCTACTGCAATAATTTATCTGCAGTAAGATGCTGAATCTGCATGACGTACGTGTTAAAGTATAACAAAAACCATAACTTTTTTCCCTGTCGACTGTCTCTATTTTTAAACCAAATAAGTTCCCCCGGTTTCCAGGGACAACACTGTACAGTACATGAATGTGCGCTGCCTACTGGCACAACTACTTTTTGCATTTTAAATAAAGGTTGTTGTGGTATTGAGATTGCTTTTTTCAATATAAATGGAAATAGTAGGTCCTACCACAGCAAAAAGGAACAATGCTTTTTCAGTCTGCTATTGTTTTAGCCTAGCTAAGGCAGTTGAATGGTTGGGTCATTTTCTTCTGTTTTAAAAACAGTTTTGCTCTTTCTATGACAAAAGCTTAGAAACTGTTGCACCAACAATGAGGAGAATCCGAAAACGCCACACACAGGGACCCGATGTGGGAAAAGAACTCTCTACCCTGGAGGAACAAGGCCCCAGTGCTAATCACCACCACCGACTATGCTGTCAAAAAACAGAAGACACGTATGCATACATACAGTATAACATCCATATCCTAATTTGAAATAACAAACTCGAAAACAATGGTAGCAGGATTATTTAAATGTTCCTTTAATACAGTACGTTCTTCCAAATACTGTCAGGGACATAAAGAACGCAGCAAAATTCCCAGTGTTGAATTAACTCAGATTGCTTATATACTGTATATGACCAAAAAAGGCCATAAAATATCCTCAGAAAGTGTTAAATAAGCACTCTGGGTATTAATTCAACACTGGGGATTATTCTGTGTACATTTGTTATTTAAGTCTTACTTGACAAATTTTGTGAAAATTGATACAAGTAGGATTGCACTCCAATATAGGGTTTAAATGTATTCCATATAATTAATAAATTAAATGAATAAATTAAAAATAATACAATTCTCTTTATGATGACATTTTTGGAGAATTGCTGCTTAGACCAAGTGCTATAAACCAGTTACACCACATGACCGTGTTGCCATTACAGTCAAAGGCTAATGGCTACTTAAAAGGATTAACCGCTAAAAGAATAACTGCTTCCTCTCTTTGCATTGAAGTTTGCTTTTTTTTTCTCTCATTTAGTTTGTTCTTTTTGCTGAACTTTTTGTTTCTTTATTCTGCCTCTAATGTTTTTATTCTTTCACTTTTTTTAAGCAAAGCTGTAATATTTGCTTCTTCTTTTCTTTGACTCTTGTGATCGAGTATTCTAATGGCCTCTCTACAACTGGCTGCACGTATCGGCATCATCAAGGCTGTTTTGTATGAGCTTGAGACTGGCTCTATGCTGAAATTGCTCATCTGCTCATGTTGTAGATGGTGGAGTTAGATTTTTCCTCATCTTCTTTTTCTTTGTAAGCGGAGTTATTTATTTATTTATTTTTTCTTATTTGTTTTTCTCTGTTGATAACTATATATATATACATACATACAACTATTTCTTTCTTTTACCACATTTCACTTTCACTTCCTCTGGCTAACAAAACTACAGTACCTCTTATGTGTTTTGGCAAGGGAAAAGGTTCTTGCATCGGGGTCAGCATTTATTTTTGCTCTGTAATGAAGCACGTTTATCTATAAAAAAGTAGGATCTGTTATACTGTATGTAAATACTTAGAAAATAACACCAAAACCAGGCAGCACAATTGCCTTACCATTGCCTTAAAGTGCTTTGATAAAGTTGTGGAAAAATTGGCATTTTGTTTTAAACATGAAACAAAATACTTAAATAATATTTACAGTGTAAGTGTTCTAGTAATCCACTGATATTTCAACAAATAGGCATCTAACAGAAAACTCTGCAGTGAGAGTCACATGGTGTAACTGGTTGCTTTTAAATAATTACAATCAAATAAATGAGAGTACTTTATAAATATTGAAGCAAAATTTTAATTTTCAAATATCTCAGCTGGGGTGAGAGCATAGGGTCAGCCAGGGTACAGCGCCCCTGGTGCAAGTACAGTTAAAGGTCTTGCTCAAGAGCTCAACAGTGTAAACCCGGGAGTGCTGGGGCTCAAACAGTTTCAAACCTAACATTTAAGGAACAAAACATAGCCCAGATTGGCACAACAATAACCAGATCCTTATCCTCACACTTTTAACATAACACTACACATAATGTTTGCCAAAAGACTAAACAAACTTCTCTAGGTGAGACACTGCAATCTAACATCGTGACACTTCTTTGCACGTTAGGGGAACTGCATTGAACCAACCAGTTCAAAGGTTCCCCAGATTCCAGGGACAACCCTGTACATAAATGTGCATCACAGTGGCTACTGACACCATTTTTCACTGACAATCTCAAAACCATAACAGTATTTATTGCAATTGGACCGATTGATCAAACATGAGCATCAGGATGTGCAGACACACTGGTGCTTTATTGTAAACTCACTAATTAGCTATAAGAACTAGAACGCCGCATGAGAGCTTACCTGTTTTTAACAAAAAATTAAAGCCAAATTTGTAGCCAGAGAAAGAGAGAGAGTTATACGTGAGGTAGAGATAGACATGAATGCGGACTTGGCCAAAGAAGAAGTTGGCCAGTCAAATAGTTGACTATGTTGTAAATCATGGATTGACATGAAGAGAAGCTGGACAAAGAGTCCAGCCAAACCTGAGCAGACATACTGTTACACCTGGAATCAGAACATTTCGACAAGAGCACAGATCTGCTCCAAGAGTAGTTCCAACCTCACTCACTATTTTCAGTTCAGTATCTTCCACCATACTCTACCTTCTTCCACCCAACTGAGGAGTTTTGCTTTTTCAGCATGGTTGGGGAAAATTTACGGTCACCAACCCTATGCAAGGATTCCCTCATTGTCTTGCTAGAGAAGACATTGTTTCTCATTTCTTTATTTCATGCATTGTTTTTCCCCTGCAAAGGTTTTATTGTGTTTTCCGTCTGTACAATATGTACTGTTCAAATGTAATTTTCACTGCCAACGCAACCTCTGTAATTGCGGTGTACTGACTGATGTATAAACCATGTGTATGCTATATTATGCATCAAGTGTGTACAAATTTCATTTGGCATTGTGTGGTTATGTGAACTTTTTGCAAAACACTTAACACAGTGCTCAGGCGCTGAGTGAATGGTTCATGATAAATGCTCTTAGACTCTTTTGCTAATGCTGTGGCAGAAAATGCTTACATTTGGAAAGTAATTAAATAAGGCAGAGCTCCAGGACACACACACACACACACACACAGACAGACAGACAGTCAGACAGACACACACAGACAGACAGACAGACAGACAGACAAACAGACACACACAGACAGACACACACACAGACAGACACACGCAGACAGACACACACACACACACAGACACACACACACACA
>QMIH01000092.1:837084-870266 GCA_003987875.1 Clarias batrachus
GTCAGACAGACACACACAGACAGACAGACAGACAGACAGACAAACAGACACACACAGACAGACACACACACAGACAGACACACGCAGACAGACACACACACACAGACACACACACACACAGACACACACACACACAGACACACACACACACAGACACACAGACACACACAGACACACAGACACACACACACACACCTCTTCTCAGCACTCTGCTACCAGTACTGTCCATTGTGGAAAATGACAATTTCAGAAAAGACTGACAAAACAGGAAAAAAAATAGGCTACCACACAACTTGACGGTACATAGTACAGTATTGTATTGTGTATAATACAGTATATAGAGTGAAACACTAGACAATGCACTTGTCAGACAGGGTTCAGCCACTGAGTCTCCATTTAGCTCCTGGACATTTTATGCAGACATTGCCAACGTCCATTTTTTCTGTTTTATACAGTAGCTTCTACCATAACATTTCTGAACCCTAGAGAAGATGTTGATGTGTGTATGTTCATTAAAGAAGTGCATACTGAATTGTTATCATTGTGCAAGTTTTTTTTTGTGGGAGAGAGGTGAAAATCTGAAAAAAGTCATTATTGTTGTGCAATTTCTGTGATGCCTCTAGTCATTTTAGTGCAAACCAGGAAGAAAGCGCATGAACACAGACAGCATGAGTGTGTGGCACTTCTCCACGTCATTGAACTTACATGGGTAAAAATACTGAGTTTTGCTACATACTCTTTTGCTACATTTACAGACAAAAAAGAAAAGAAAAACAAGAAATAGGAAACCTACTTTCACACATTTTGATGCATTTGAATATCTAAAAAGGCCTCATAAAACCAAAACATACATGACAGTTTGTTGAATTTATCATATCCGTGTTTATTTGATACCCTGTAAATTATAAGCATATCGGTCATTCTTGAGACAAAACATGTTTTTAATTTAAAAAAAACAAAAAACTAAATATATATTGTCGAATGGTGACGTGTATGTCATTAAACCCTGTTTTGGAACAGCATCTCAGTTGTAAAAGTTTTATAAAAATGACAACCTTTTCAGGGCATTACAGAATGTCTGTCAACACCATCAGACATTTTCTTTAAAACATAGGCTTTGTCTAATAACCAAGCATTAATATTATTATTAATAATTTAAAAAGCGGCAGCGAGTTGACCACATACGCTATTCTCAGGTAACGGGAGCACGTAAGCGTCAGGATCTGCACGCGGGTGGAGCCATGGGTAACGCCTAGTAAGTTATAAGAGAAGAGATCTTTGAAAGATATTAAAGGTTTTACAGATACAAACCTATAAAAATGTATTGTAAACGTTTATGCAGCACTTAAAAGAAGTTTTAGCATCCAACTTTGCACAATGGTAAGGTGTACGTTACTTATGAACATCAGTAGTAACCATTAGCAGATTGTGTATTGGGGGAAAATATTCAGTTTTAATAATTAATCATTATATGTATTTCTTTTTCTCCCTAAATTAGTCGCGTCCAAATCCTTTATTTACCTATGTTAAGAAAAAGATTTATAGAGAAAAGGGTATTTCTGGCTGCGTATATTTAGGAAAGCAAGTTATTCTCAGCTATTAACTGTTTTTGGACAGCAAACTGAAGAAAGATAGATCACATTCGTCATATGCTGAGAATTACCCACATGTTATACATCATCAGTGCAGTACAAATTCTGTAAACCACTAGAGATTGAGATGAGAACTTGCTAAGAAAATTCAGTGCCTCACTGGTGATTTACAGGCTATGTACTATGTTTGAAACTTCAAAACACAAAAAGCCAAAGAATATTACAAGTAGGATAGTTCAAGACGACATTTGGTTTTGAGATTAAGAGATATACATCAGATGATAGATCAAAAATGTATCTTTATTTTGATCCACACTGTAAAACAGGACGGAAGGTATACAAAATATCCAGTAATCTCCTAAGAACAGTTGATATTGATAGTGATTGATAGACTGATACGTGTCCGGTACTCATGTTCTATAAAGCCTTCATAACGGCTCAAATCTGAAGTGCAGTTAATTGATGATGTTTGAGGTACGTTTTGATTTTGTTTCCCTGGGATGGTCATCATCAGAACCAGTACCATCATGGTGCTTGAGGGGTTTTTGCAAATGCACTTGATAATACTATTCTTGCAAGAACTATTCCAGAACAGTTGACCACTGTTTCTTAAGTGCCTGTTGTTTTGTTGGTTTTTTATTACGTAAAACAATACGTTTCATTCCATAATTTTGAAAAAAAAAAAAAATCTAGTCTTGTTCTAGGATGTAGAAAATAAATCCTGCTAGGCCAAACTTTGGACTGGTTTTTTATGTTTTCCAATGATCATTCTAGATAAAGGTGTCCCTCAAATGCTGTACATATACATAAACTTTTACGTTTAGGGTACAATTACTTCGATTTAATGCTGAGATAAATGTTTGTGGACACTCACAGTCGCTGCAGGTCAGGATATTTAGAGAAGACATCGTCAGGAAGCTCTCTCAGGTCATTGCTCTTCAGGGACCTGATCAGTGAAAAAGCAGCATGATCGCAAAAAAAGTGTTATCTTCGTTTATAAAGGATCAAATGCTTATGGACATTACTTACAGCCAAGTCACGTTAGAGGAGAGAGGAGGCACGATACGCAAGTTCACCCCCACACATTCCACTTCTGTCTTGGTGCAGTCACAGCTCTCGGGATACTGCTGAAGAGCTAAAAGCAATCGCCAGAGACAGACGCCCTTAGAAGTTTAATCTGTGGAACTGGAGCCACACCAATGAATCCAAAAAGTTAGATATGTTAAGCTTTATCCCCACTGAACCACAGAGTACTTTCACATGCACTGTACAGTACAGTACATGTTAACATTTACACAGTGATGGCTGGCTGTCAGAGTACACAAAGCCTGATTTAAAATCATATGAAAAAGGCATGTAGGCTGTGCTTTTCTGGGGATGTTGTACTTTTTTCATGCTTTATAATACAGCATGTGATTTTAAGCTGCTTTTATCAGTCACAGTCTTGTCCAAGCACATCACACTTTGTTTGAAGAGAAAAAAAAAAATAGTAAGAAAGATATAAACATACAGCAGACATCTGGGAGGTCCTGGGGGTCAGCTTTCTTTGTAATGGTACGGTCAAAGATGTCAGCCCATCCACTGTTATCACCTATAGCACAAAGCCACAGACATTTTAACTGAGCCAACAGGCATTCTGTTTATAGACACGTACTGTAACTGATCCAGTTGAATAAATAAATTAATAATTTTGCCTTCTGGATTTCTTTTCTTGTTATTAGGAGTTTCCGGGGTATTCAAAACCCCAGACCACAACCTGTTAGATTATACTCAGATAGAATTTAATTGCAAGCCTAACCCAATGAAAGCTGATACAGAGAAAAGATTGAGCTTTTCAATAAGCTTTTGTTTCCAAATTGATACTTCTTCTTTGCCTCTTGTTGCTGAATACATGTCGATCTGTGTGCTGTTTTTTAACCAGAAATACTGCTATATATTTATATGTTCACCAGGATTTTTTTTTTTTTTTTTGCAAGTGCTCTAATTATGGAATGCAGCCATGGAAGCTGTGTTTGCTACAGCAGGTCTGGTTACATCCACTGAACTCTGTTATAAATTGAAAATGGGACCTCTTATTCAAAATGCAATATTTTGCTCCGTTTTTGACATTCAGATGGGCAACCACTGTGCAAAAATAAATAAATAAATAACATTCCCTGCTTTCTGTCCTTTTTCAATTTTTGTTTTGGCCAGGGTTTAAAGAAGCCAATTTTTTCTTCCCCTATTGCTGTTCTCTTGCTGTGTCGTGGCTCAGTAGTAGCTCATTTACATAGAAACTGAATTCATTCAAGTTAAATAAAGGGAATTTCACGTAAAATGAGAGGCATTTGAGCTGCAGCATTAACAGACACGAAGACCTATGTTAACTTCGAAAATAAATAAAAAATGATGGGACCTTAATTATTATATATTTTTATTATTTATTACAATAAATTATTAACAGGTTTAGATATTTGGATCTTGTGTGAATGTAGATTAAATGGCATACATACTATAAAATACATGTTGACATTCTGGTGTTCTAAGGTTGTGTTTGCAACATTGCATTTGGGTTATTCATTCATCCAAATAATAATTTATTTCTCAATTTAATTCTAACTTTCAAGTTTTAAAGTTTTAACTCACATAGGGTTTACATTATGAGACAATATGCAGTACTATTTTGCCCTGAATTATGCTCATATTAATTTAAAAAAAAAAATAAAAGAATGAACATTGACAGGCATGAAGTTAAAACTAAAAGAAAAGCACATAAAGTTAATTTTTTGAAAATAACAGTATATTACCAAAAGAGTGATATCGATACAAGTCATAACACTTTTTTACTTTACTTTGTTGCAGTCATATTAAAATGACAGTATTTATGCTTGTTGCAAGTGCATACTTACCACAATGATCCTCATCTGCTCCATTCTCACAGTCTCTGTGACCATTGCACTGGAGCACCTGTGGTAGGCACATGCTTGTATTTCCACAGGGGAACTGGCCCAGCGGGCATTCCTCCTCCATCACTCTACTGGCAAGCACGAAGACTGCTTAAAGGAAAAGAAACAACAGTAAATCTTGAGAAAAAAAATCTAAACAAAACATAAAACCTATAAAAATGAAGCTATGACACATATTATAGCCGTGTGCTTTTTATACCTGCAATTCCCACCCGAAGGCTTGTGTTCAACTCCCACTGACAGCATGATTCTAACCAAGCCAATAAAGGCTGTCTGCTGATAACACCAGACTAACACTTACAGTGTGCCAATATTTGGGGGCGTTCAATATCACAACACTCACTCGCTCAATCCTAGCCAATTAGAGGTTAGAGGAAGGATAGTACCAAGGGGAGTATACAGTTGCAAGAAAAAGTATATGAACCCTTTGGGATTATGTGAAGTTTTGCATAAATTGGTCATAAAATGTGCTTTGAACTTCATCTAAGTCACAACAATAGAAAAATGCCGTATGCTTAAAATAATACTACACAAACATTATATGTTTTCATGTTTTTATTGAACATAACATGTAAACTCCACGCAATCCCAAAAGGGTTCACATACGTTTTATTGCAACTGTACATTCTGATGACCCATTTATACAGTATAGGTAGTATATACTTTTATCATCGTGTGTGTTTTATTATCAAAATATGGTAAATGTCTACAATTGTAGACAATTGTATAAAATGTCAGGAGATGTTGCCAAATGATATCTCATTGTTATCTATACTTTTTTTTAGCAATGACAATAAATTGAATTGAATTAGTTAATTAAACCCGACACGCTGATTTCAGCTGCTACACACAGACTCTAAAATATATATATATATTTTTTGAAATATCGAAAACTACAGAGAATTATACAAGAAGCATGTTAAGACTGCAAGCAATAACCCCTTCGAAAATAAATACTATACTGTAAACTATGTATTTAATTTCAAACTACCTAAAAAAAAAATTAAAAAAAAAACTCATTTTATCTTACATCTTTATATCTTAATTATATCTTACATCTCACGTTACATCTCAAAGTTGTTTCACCACCTTGGTTACAAATCACACTGCCATATTCACACAATATCCACTTGAAGGAGGAAATCAAGATTCATATACAATCTACATTTCAAGTGACATAGAACGCATAGTCAATCAAAACATTTTAATAAACTTTTAATAAAGATGTTGAATTATTTATTTAACTGCTATTTTGTTTAGTCTGACACAATAACAGTGATAAACTGTAATAAAACAAAAGACTCTTCAGATGTCAAAAACTTAACAGTTTCAGTAATTCCAAATTTATTAGATTCATTAACATAAATTAAAGTACAAACTAACAAATAAATCTGTTGGGCCATTTTTCTGTACAACTCTCCAGTAAAATAATTTTTTTTTTCTTCTGCAGACTGTAACCGATTAATAGAGTATCCAGATTATCAGCATTAAAAATCCGCTTACACACAGAAAATGTCTGTCATAAACAGTGAATAAACACTTCATTCATTTTGTATAAACAGGATGCATGACAGTTCAGTCTAGATATTTTAGGTAGCTTTTTTCACACATGTAGAAACACTTTCACACAGGGCTATGTAGTTTTTGATTTTGTTTTCCCTTCATAATAAAAACCTTCATTTAAAAACCGCATGATGTGTTTACTTGTGTTATCTTTGACTGATATTTAATTTTGTTTGAGGATATGAAACATTAAAGTGTGACAAAAATGAAAAAAAAAAAAGAAATCAGTAAGGGAGCAAACACTTTTTCACACTCATGTTCCAAAACACTCGTAAACCAAATCATCATTTCCCATAAGAAATAATGAAAACTCAAATTATTGGTTCCAAAAAAAAGATTTTTGGTCCCCAAAAATAAATACTAAATACATAAAATAAAATAAAAAAGAAAGAAAGAAAATAATTAATACAATCTATAAAATGAAAATAAAACAAATTAATCTGCACTTTACCTTTAAAAAAAAGTACAAATAAATCATGAAAGGTAAGTGTTTCCGTTGGTGCGCGCAGGCGCTGTGTGTGTGTGTGTGTGTGTGTGTGTGTGTGTGGAATTACCCCCTTCCCTCGCCTCGTTTTACACAGTAACACTCCTCCTCCCTCTCTCCACCTCGCTTTTTAAGATTCACAACACACACACACACACACACACACACACACAACGGAAACACCGTTTTAACAGAGAAAAAAGAAATCTCTCTGACCTGGCGTGAGCGCATACTAAGGGAATCCCTGCTGTAAAGTAAAAAAAAACAACAACAAAAAAAAACAAATGAACCAGCACCTTACCTTTGAAAAGAATCACGACAGAGCAGAGTTTCTGTATGTTTGTGAAGCCGGGGAGGGGGTGAAAAGGCGAAAGAGCGTCTGAGCGTGTGTGTGTGTGTGTGTGTCAGTGTCAAATTACGCGCGCACGTGCATAAGAGACGGGAAGGGTTTCTGTGTGTTTGCAAAGTCGGGGGGTCAAAATAGGAGTCTCATGCGTGATATTCGGCGCTCGTAAACTAATACTTGCTCGGTTTCCGAATAAAAATGTATTAAAAATCTTTGCTCGGTTTGCAGAACACTCGTAAATCACGTTACTCGCAATCCGAGGTTCGACTGTAATATGTTTAGAATGACCAAGTGGCCTGGGTCACTTACAATGTAGGGTACCTAGGGTAGATTTTATTGGTAATTTTTGCAGTTGTTACATATAATACAATCATTTACACATCTTAACCGATTTTATGCCTGCATGACTAAACAGTTGTCTAACAATTTCATTATGAACAAACACACAAAGTCTCCTTAAACACCAAATTTTGAAGCACTTTCTATTAGAGCTGATCTTCAAAAATCCCTTAAAGGAGGTGAGGGTGCTATAGAGCCCATTATGGAGTAGGTTGTGTTTTGTCAGGCTCTCGCTGAACAATAACATTTAATATGTTAAAACCCCTTTTTTAATTTCTAGTTTATTTCAGTGACTGGTCAGCAATACGTTATCATAACTTAGTGACCAGTTTAGTACTTTTTTTGTTGTCGGCTATGGCTGCGAGCTTGAGAAAATACAAATTCAGTGGCTCATCCAGCACTAGTCCCAGCACTAATCCCAGCACATCCTCGGCCTTCAGTCCCGTTAGTGAGATGAGTAAAAGCCGCGCTGCTACTTCATCTTCCTCAAAATTGGATAAAATGGACGTTGAAGACCTCAAATCCCAAATTCTTATATCCCTCAAGAGCGACATTTTAACATTTTAAAGAAGAATTAAGGAGTGCTCTGACCAAAAAAAACTGAACTCCATTAAGGGTGAGTTAAGACGCTCAAGGCCGAAATCCTTGGAGTCCTTGGAGATTTAACTCCTTGCTTCTTTCAGATGAGAAGTTTGTGTGCTTTATGAGATCAGAGATAGAGGTTTTTTTAAATGTCAACCAAACTCCAGGTATGGCATCCTCAACAGTTTGGTAATCCTTAAACGTATATCTAAGGGGGCAGATTATTTCATTTTGTGCAAAACAAAATAAGGAGACCAGCAAACAGTTTACAAAATTAGCAGATATCATTTCAAGCTTACTGACCTATCTTTGATTGCACCACTGTATGGGCACTGTATGTTTGCTCCGTCCTATACGGATAAAGCTTTTGGGGTTTGGTTTAAGTGTGGTGCTGTGTCATTATACGATCTTTACATTGACAACATCTTTGCCTCATTTGAACAGCTAGTACAAAGGTTTAACATTCCCAGGACATATTTTTATAGCCATCTACAGCTGAGGAATTTCATTTCCTGTAATTCTGACACTTTCCCTTTGTCTCCTTCTCCATCCCTCCTACATTCTGCTGTAAACCAGATGATAAACAGATGATTAGTGCTGTATACAAGTTATTAAACACAAGTAACTCAGCCACATTAGATGGCAAATGGGAAAATGATCTACAAGAACAAATTTCAGATAAACTGTGGCAAAAGATATACATAGAATTACTCATCATCAGATTGCCTCAAACACACAGTCGTTCAATTTAAAATTGTCCACCAGCTTCACTGGTCCAAGGTAAAACTTGCAAAGATTAGAGAGGACTTTGATCCCACATGTGACCGATTTAAGCAGGAACCAGCTACCCTACTGCATATGTTCTGGATGTGCCCAAAGCTATATAATTTTTGGAGTTCTGTTCTTGATACCTTGTCAAAAATATGCCAAATACCATTAGAACCATCCCCATTTATTGCACTTTTTGGTGTTGACTCAAGTGGTGCTCGCCTGAATGACGCCCAGGCCAATATGATCGCCTTTAGCTCCCTTCTCGCTAGAAGAATGATCCTGTTTATGTGGAAGGAGCCGTTGCCACCAGTGGGTGCTCACTGGATTAAAGAGGTCTTACTTTTTATTCATCTAGAAAAGATTCGCTATTCCATAAAGGGATCCATTCAGGAATTTTATGATATCTGGCAACCATTTATGAGCCATTCAGAAAATCTAGATGCAGATAAATTGGATCTGTAATAAATGTTTTTTTAATTTCTGCTTCTAATACTTCCTTCTTTTCTTTTTTTTTGTTTGTTGTATAATTTATTTATTTAAAAAAATCTCTTATTTCTTTTTCTGTTGACTGGCTGTTTTTTGAGGGGTGGGGGGAGGGATATGGGTAGAAAAAAAATAGTGTACAAGGTATGTATTTATATATGTATGTATGTACGTACAGTATGTACAGTTGTGACCAAAAGTTTTGAGAATGACACAAATATTAGTTTTTACAAAGTTTGCTGCTAAACTGCTTTTAGATCTTTGTTTCAGTTGTTTCTGCGATGTACTGAAATATAATTACAAGCACTTCATAATTATGTAATTGTCAAAGGCTTTTATCGACAATTACATGACATTTATGCAAAGAGTCAGTATGTGCAGTGTTGGCCCTTCTTTTTCAGGACCTCTGCAATTAGACTGGGCTGCTCTTAATCAAGTCTCAATGTTCTGTGGTAGTTGAGTTTAAGCTGTGTGTGTGTGTGTCTGTGTGTGTGTATTTATCAGTCTAGTCCCTTACTGTTGAGGAGATGGGTGGCTTGTGGAAAAAAGCTGTTGCACAGTCTGGATGTGTGTGCCCGAATGCTTCGGTACCTTTTTCCAGATGGCAGGAGGGTGTAGATTGAGTGTGAGGGGTGTGTCCGATCAGCCACAATGCTGGTGGCTTTGCGGATGCAGCGTGTGGTGTAGATGTCCTCAACAGAGGGAATAGAGACCCCGATGATCTTCTCTGCTGTCCTCATTATCCGCTGTAGGGTCTTGCGGTCTGATGTGTTGCAGTTCCCAAACCAGACAGTGATGCAGCTGCTCAGGATGCTCTCGATAGTTCCTCTATAGAAGGTGGTCAGGATCGGTGGTGGAAGCTCAGCCTTCTCAGGAAGAAGAGACGCTGTTGGGCTTTCCTGTGCAGAGAGCTGGTGTTGAGGGACCAGGTGAGGTCATTCTCCAGGTGAACACCCAGGAATTTGGTGCTTTTGACGATCTCCACCGAGGATTCTGCAGCAGAGAATGGTCGCATCGTGTCCTCCTAAAGTCAACAACCATCTCCTTTGTCTTTTCAACATTCGGAGACCGGTTGTTGTCTTTACACAAGTCCGTAAGTCTCTGTACGCTGACTCGTCGCTCTTGCTAATGAGACCCACCACAGTTGTGTCATCAGAAAACTTGATGATGTGATTAGAACTGTGTGTCGCTACACAGTCGTGAGTCAGCAGTGTTAACAGCAGGGTACTGAGCACACAGCCTTGTGGGGCCCCAGTACTCAGTGTGGTGGTGCTGGAGGTGCAGTTCCCGATCCGTACTGACTGAGGTCTTCCGGTCAGAAAGTCCAGGATCCAGTTACAGAGGGAGGTGTTCAGGCCCAACAGGTTCAGCTTCTCGAACAGTTGTTGGGGGATGATAGTGTTGAATGCTGAGCTGAAATCTATGTACAGCAACCCAAACGTACATGTGCTTATTGTCCAAGTGTTTCAGTGCCAGGTGAAGTGTGGTGGAGATGGCGTCTTCCGTTGAGCGGTTAGGACGGTACGCAAACTGCAGTGGGTCCAGTGAGGTGGGCAGCAGGGTCTTGATGTGTCATGACGAGCGCTCGCAGCACTTCATGATGGTGGGTGTGAGTGCAACAGGACGGTAGTCATTGAGACAGGACACAGAAGACTTCTTCGGCACAGGGACGATGGTAGTGGCCTTGAAGCACGTGGTAACGACGGCGCTGCTCAGAGAGATGTTGAAGATGTCTGTGAGAACATCTGCCAGCTGTTCTGCACATTCTCTGAGCACTCTGCCTGGGATGTTGTCTGGTCCAGCAGCTTTACGAGGGTTGACTCTTCGCAGAGTTTTCCTCACAGCCGCCGTGGTGAGCCACAGCATCTGGTCGTTAAGAGGAGGGGTGGTCTTCCTCGCCACCACGTTGTTTTGCCAGTCGAACCGAGCGCAGAAGTTGTTCAGCGCATCTGCAAGGGAGCCGTCATCATCACAGGTAGGTGATATCGTCCTGTAGTTAGTGATGGCTTGTATGCCCTGCCACATGCGCTGTGTGTCACCGCTGTCTGTGAAGTGATTGTAGATTCTCTGGGCGTGTGCACGCTTCGCCTCTCTGATAGCCCAAGGGCCATCTTGTCTCCTGCTTTGAAGGCAGAGTCTCGGGTTCTCAGAAGTGCGCGCACTTCCGCAGTAATCCACGGTTTCTGGTTTGGGCGTAAGATGATGTTCTTGGAGACAGGGACGTCATCGGTGCACTTGTTGATGTAGCTGGTCACTGATGACGTGTACTCYTCCAAGTCRGTGTAGTCGCCRTAAGTCGCAGCCTCCCTAAACATGTTCCAGTCAGTGTTCTCGAAACAGTCCTGAAGAGCAGTCCTGCTGGCCAGGTTTTCACGTGTGTCAGAACCGGTTTGAACGCCTGACGAGAGGTCTGTAGGCTGGAATTAGCATAACAGAGATGTGGTCTGAGTAGCCGAGGTGGGGGCGGGGCACTGGATCTTGTAAACAAGACTGTGGACTGTACACTCTGATAATGAAAACAGTGGTGAATTCCCGTGGTAAATAAAAAGGTCTGCATGTAACAGTCAATCTCCACCAGCGATGAACAAAAGCTAGAAACTAGCACAGAGGCTAAAAACATTAATTGTTTTTAGCCTAGCACAGACTCCCGCCCGCTTGCCGCGCACCGCTTCCGATGTCCCCTTCTTCGGCCGCCGGCATCAGGCGACGCAGAGGCCTCGAGGCCTGGTTCACGCAGCAAGCCGAGGTCGCATAGCTTTTCCCGCAGCTCATCGTGGATGTTGTTTGCCGGGTTATTTAGGTACAAAAGTGTCTGGCGGTGATAAGTATGGACACCAGTTGCGCCGATGTCCATACACAGAGTAAAATAAACGCGTTACACACAAAAGTAAACAACATAGCACCATTTTGGCTCCGGAGCGGCCGATGCGTGCTACTGCCGCGCCGCCATCTTGGATCCTCAGACCCAGCCCCAGAAAACCACTGTATAAAAGATTACACTAGTTACCACAAACTCATAGAACCTCCACAACATGGTATTGCAGGTGTTTAAAGACCTAAGCCACCAGAGAACATACAGCCGGTCCTTTCTTGAAAAAAAAAGCTGTTGTGTTAATTGTCCAATCCAGTTTATTGCATACAGTAAATGGACTTTCCCCACCCCAGACAGTGACAAGGGTCCTGGATTTTCTAAAGGCCACTACTAGTTAGTTCTGATATTGAGCTGTAAATGATCAAATTCCCATTAAATTACAAAGTTATCCACCACTGTCAAATACTTTGAGGTGTCATCTCCCAGAATATATCCAGTAACCACAGAGTCATCAGAGAACATCAAAAGATGGCAGGAGTTGTATTTAAAATCAAATGTGATCAGACACACATGTTCTGTATGAGGACATGCTGGGAGCAGCCAGTGAGATAATAATCCAAGAAACCAATGCAGTGATGCCATTTCTGCCTCTTCACAGCTCACGTTTGTTCTTTTTTCCTTAAGACACCGTTCTAGTTTCCTTTAATGAATCTCTTCACTCTCTGATCTTGAGGAACAGCTGCCTTTCAATCCTTTTTGCTGCTGTCGCATCACTAGTTGTAAAACTAGTTTTTCTCATTACCCTTTTTCTCACTCTTTTATGTTGTTGGTGACCCAGGATTTCTTGTTAGGAAAGCAGCAAATCGTTTCTGACAGTAGTGGTTTTCTCATGAAACAAAAGGTTGCACCTGCATCCACGTGGAAGCAGAAATAATTAGCTTCAGTTTATTCAACAGTTTTGGTAAATTTTGTGCTGGCTTCAGCAGCGAGTTACAGGGATATTTCAACAAACCATTAGTGAAATCTGGTTAATGAAGTGTAATGGTAGCTTTTATCTCGGCCAGTTCACACAGCATGATGGAAAGAGTATAGAAACTGTTCATCTTTGACTGAAGGTTCATTCTTGGGTATTTTATTCTTATAAATTTGCACCCGTTATGTATGACTGACATTGATATTAATTAAAGGCTGTAACTCAAAGTGTATAATATGCTTGTGTCTGTCAATTAAACGCCTGAAAACTCTCCATTAGGTTATACGTAATAGCGAAAACGCCTGCTGGTAAAAAGCTTGGGACGGAGTACAATGAGGCTGAAGTAACAAGAGAGAGAAATTAATGAGCTGTTCTTGGTCTTTCGGCTGCTCTCATCAAGGGGTCGCCACAGCAGACCATCTGATCCGAACATAACTTGAGCTCTGGAAAGGCGCTATATAAATAAAAATTATTATTATTATTATTATTATTATTATTATTATAACTTGGCACAATTTACACCAGATGCCCTTCCTGACACAATCCTCCCATTTTATCCAAGTTTCGGACAGGCACTCCATTCAGTTGATTCAATGATTGGGAATTATGTATTGTATACATAATAATCTAATACATGGGTGAAAATAAACTGCATTTTGTTTATGATGAACATTTGCTAATGTAGCATTAAAAAAAAGCAGTGTTTTATGTATATACAAACGTCAGCTGGCTATAAAGTAACTGGGACGGAACAGAGATGTGCCACACATATCACCAAATGTACTCTTGCATACTGGCCATAATGACGTACCGTACATGCAACAGTACATGGATTTAGCTTTCAATGATGACAAAAAGAACACTGATGGAAATTCCTTCAGATGCAGGCAGGAGTAAGATTAAATAAAACAGTCCCCACACACCTTCCCACGTTGTGCTAGAGCAAAGCAAAATGAAAAATAAACTTTTTCAGCATAATTTCGACAATATGCAACTAGTCTGTACTTCTTAGGTGAATATGCGTAACTTTCATTTACTCTGTTCACTGTATAAACTGTCATGTATATTGTAAACTGCTGTGAAATAAATAATCAAACACTGAAACAACAGAAGTATTGAAAGGGATTAATTGTATTGTATTTTACGCTGACTGATTATGATGTGATGAAAAGGAACAATCTTTATTTTAGAAGAACATTTCAATATAAAATAAACTGCATTTTACTACAGTATAAAGAGACTGCACTCGATTTACACCACATTGTTATCCAATGTGAATGAGCTCTGCTGGGTCACTTAGAACACGTGTCTCTGTCGGTCATTTGCATTAGAAAGCCGGACCAATAGCCTGTGATGCGGTTTACATAGGAGGATTGAACTGAAAAAAATGAACTGATTAAAATCCAATAAGACCATTGACTATCATGTCCATGCCATCTGATAGTAAAATCCGTCACCCCTGGACTGTGTGAGAGAGATTAAGCTCGTCAGTACGCCTTCTTACATTTGTCTCGGCTTCCGCACAGAAAAAGAAAAACATGACTTGCAATGCAACAGTTAGCTTCAGAAAACAGCAAAGGCTCAGCAGTAAAATTTTAACCAAAGCTCTGTAGTAAGCAAAAGCTTGCACCCTATGGGCATTAGCATTAGCAGTTTCTTCTAATGTAATGTTTTTTAACATGCCCATGTACTGTACACATCAAGACCTCCCAAATATCTCTCACGGCATCCTTTCTCAATTCTCTACACCGGATTCTTGTAGCTACGCATGTTCTACCATGTTCCTTTTGAGTTACAAATGTGGCCTGAGCTACTGATGATTAATACACAAGAAAAACAAGGAGTAAGGCTGTACAGGCAATGAGGTGGTAAAGTAAATAAATTAGAGGAACACTGGGTGCCTGGCTAGGCAGCGATGCATAATGAAATTTAAAATTTGCAAAGACTGATTGTCATGTACATTTAACAACAGCACGCAGAGTATAAGAAAAAAAAAAAAAAAGTAAGTGAGAAAAATGAGCCTGGGTTCAGTGGTTTTTGACAAGGGCAAAAATTCTAATTACAATTATTCTGGTCAATATTGAGATCACAATTATTTGACATGATGCATCTGTGTAAAGGTTTTTTTTTTTTTTTTTTTTTTAAACGTGAACATTATGGAGAGGCGGACAACTATCAAGTCAGCAGTTTTCCCCATGCATTCAATTCAATTAATTTTATTTGTAAAGCATTTTTAACAATGATCATTGTCACAAAGCAGCTTCAAGAAATCAAAATAGAATTATGAAAATTTGTACGAAATGTGAAAAAATGTGTACAAATCATAATGCTCAGATTGTCCCCGATGAGCAAGCCGAGGGCGACGGTGGCAAGGAGAAACTCCCCGAGATGGAGTATGGAGTATCCTTGAGAGGAGCCAGACTCAACAGGGAACCCATCCTCAGTTCAGTAATAATGGAATCATGTTGATTGCATGTACTGAAGACGTTACTGAAATAATTTACTCAGGGCGTTTTCACACTGGGAACGATCTGTTCCATTATGTACCCGAGCACGATTTCTCCCCCTCCCCAATCCCCCCGCAGGGCTGCGTTCACACTGTAATAGCGATTGTAATCACGGGCACACTTGCGTATTTATTTGGTATTTATTTGGTTGGTTTATTTTTCGTCGGGAAAAAACTAAGATAGAAGAAGAAACGCCCACTCAGGTCATGAACTGTGAGACACCTGTTAATTCACCATGTGGATGTTTTTATTTTTGTGACAAAAACAACGGCGTTCTAAACCAGGGGCGCCGCTANGGGGGGGGGGGGGGGGACGAGTTAGGATGATTCTAAGGACCTACGGCCTTTAGGGGCCCCCAGAGATCTGCTTTATTAGTAATAACACTACTAGCAGTAAATTAAAAGAAATTACAAAATGTATCTACAAAAGAGTTACAAATGAAAAACGATTACGGCTTATTTCTGCATCTCCAGTCAAATCACACCCGTCTCTGATTCACTGGATGGTTCAGCCCATCCTACCTAGTGGAGAGTGTCGCTGCTGAGTACAGGTGTTGAACTGTGAAAGCAGATATGTCAACAAAGAGGCATAAGTCCGGTCATCAGAAACGACAAAAAGTCTTCTGGCCCCAAGCTTCTTTTAATTTTTAATTCATTTTAAAAGCTTGCGTTATGTTTTTGCGCAATTATTTGTTTGACTACGAAGAAGAAGCGCACAACGCGAAAGGAGACGCAAACGGTTAGCTGTGTAATTTGAGGAAGCGTTCTGTTGCGGGCTGCAAAATGGAAAGGAGTGATGAAAAAACTTATCAATGGAAAATGTTTTCAGCAGCAGGAAACATTGCTTCAAAGCGCAGGACAAGCCTCAGTTTGGAGCATGTTAACATGCTTTACCTCTCTTCATTGCAATCACACGCTCCTTTAAATACTAGCGTGCACACACGTCCAAGAGAGAGACATTTATATTCTGATGAATATATAGACTTAAAACACAATGTATGGACTCTTGTTCCTGTCCATGGATTTTTGCATCCTAAATGTCATCACAAAGCATTTCAATAAGAAGTCAGTAAAGGCTTATGTTATGTTTTGAAACGTTTAGTTCTGAAAGTTAGTGTTTTTGAGCAATTTTTTTTTTTTTTGAGCAGTATATTTTACATTGCTCTTTAATTAAGCAAAAATAAATTTTATCCAATTACTCGATTACATTTTTGGTAGAATACTCGATAGCTACAGCCCTAGTTGCGTTTTTCACCAATGAAAATTAAATATGTAATTTTTGTCCAGATATACAGTAGATATCTTGAATTTGTAGCAAATATGCCAGCATTATCTTACTGGCTAACATTGCTAGCGGACTTTAAGTACTACTACCATGTAAGATAGCAGATAACGATTTCACTAATAATGAGACAAAAGTAATAAGTCAGTACTATTATATTACAGACAA
Source organism: Clarias batrachus (assembly GCA_003987875.1). Classification (NCBI taxonomy): domain Eukaryota; kingdom Metazoa; phylum Chordata; class Actinopteri; order Siluriformes; family Clariidae; genus Clarias; species Clarias batrachus. The sequence continues at coordinate 853,931 of QMIH01000092.1, forward strand.
AAAATTTAAATATCTAGGTTGGTTTGTATGTTTTGTGTGGAATGGGTCTGTTAGGGGGGCCAAACCGCATATTTTGTCATAGGGCCCAAAATTTCTAGCGGCGCCCCTGCTCTAAACAACATGTCTACTGACACATCGATCTTACGACTCAAAGGGTGAAATGAGCGTGCGCTGCACGGACACTATACGAGGCACTGAGGAATGACTACAACTCTACTCTGTAAGGTGAGGAATCAGCTGCTGTCTACACTCTCTTCTGATTTACAGTCAAACTGAAATAAAGTGCTCATTAAACATTACTTTCTTTAGTCATAGCACATGAGTGTTAATTAAAAATTTTACTTTATCATAAAAATAAAGTGTTTATGTACACTGTAAGTTAATCACAGATGTAAACAATCAATAAATAAATGCAAGAAATGCTACAAATAAATATAATGCCTGCTAGAATAAAGTTCAACAAATAGCATAGATACATATAACAAATTAGAAATATCTAATCATGCATTGTTCTGTTCTCCTCAGAATCAAGAAAAACCTCTGGGTTCAAGAGAGGGGTGGTGTGTGATGGCAGCATGTCCTTGTGACCAGGAGAGACCAGGGATGGCTACTAAATACTCCTATTAAGAAGACAACATTCCTACAAGAGAGATGCTTGTGCTCTTTTTTCTCCTTACCTTGCTATGTGTAGATTTTCAAACTTAGCTGAGGTGCTGAAACTATTGAATTTAAAACCTATCCATGCATCAATGTTTAGTGTTTAACATGTTTTGTGTTTATATTGTATTTTTGTAAATGTAAAAATAAATGTATACTGTAAGATCCAAGATGAGTGTGGGGGATTTGGAATAGAGACAACGTACTGGATAGAGTGCAAAATGTTTTATTAAACATTATTAAATAAAAATATAATAAAAGTAAATTTTGTAAAAAAAAAAAAGTAGCTGTCAAATAGGACAAAAAATATAAACATTAAAATGTAGCATATTTTTATATTCACTTGTACTAGAGGGTGTGTGTTAATGAAATTAAGACAACAGTTGGTCCATCGTCTGCATCAACGTCCTATTCGATCTCTTGCTGTTCCTCCCTCTTTATCTGTTGTCAGCACTTCTGCATCTAAATCTGAGATTTATGCCGGCATTATGAGTCTCCTGCTCTTGCACGTCAGGTTTTGCCTGTTGTTAGCTGGTCTTGGTCAGAGGTCTCAGTCTGTGTTTCCTCCAGTGTCTGTCTGCAAGAAAGTATAAAAGCAAGAAATTAGCTGAAAGTTGCAACCATAACAGCTTGTACAAATTAAATATTTCCAACATTTCAATTTTGTCACAACAATCAAAGATAACCTGAAATTGTGTGTGGATGTTATGTGGCTCATCAGCATCTCAGTGTTTATAAGTGTCTCTGAGATGTGTTGGAGAATATACATGAAGTTTATATATAACATGTGAGTAAAGAGTAAAGTAGCTGTAACTCTAATAGCTACATAAGCACTGAACACTGGAGTTGATAACATTCTGCTCTTCTGAACAGTGAAATGATCTGAGGCCTTAAAGTGAGCAGACATGARGARSATTCVRAGTKAACTTTRYTGTGAGCTAATGTGAAAGGATCATCCTGTAGATCTTATTATAAGCATTTAAATGTCACCACGAGATCCACAGACAGTTACCTGGAGATGTGGTGATAATATGAGACTCTCTTTAACAGTGTTAATAAAAGGAGTTAATAGTATTTAATATGAACTCACCGCTCACGCGCAGGCTCTCTGCTGGACCAGACTGTCTGGTTCGGATGGTGAAGGTAGATGTTGTTGTGGGTCAGAGGGGTCCCGACTCGATCACACTGGATGATTTTTATCCTATCGTTCATCTTTTCCTCACTTCAGTATCGCAGCGTGCGCTGTGTGCTGCTCGAGCCGCAGTGTGTTTAACTCTGCATGGCATTGCTCAGTGCTGCTGTACGTGCGCGTCTAAATACTTACGGATACTTCCGTAAATATCAGGGTTTTTACGTGTAGTGTCTGATTATCTTTGGATATTTTCGTCTGTCTAAATTTCTAGCAAATACTGTACTTCATGGAGATTCTTCAGCAGCCATGTTTGTTTGTGTACAGAGTCGATTAACAAAGGTGGTTGAAATTGCACAATTTGGTAGAATAATTATTTTCCTATGGTAGTGCATCAAATGCAACAAATGGCTTTTCAAAGAAGATTTGAGAACTGGTATCAGAAGGAATGAGGACAGGTAGGACCCAAAAGATCAGATGGTTGTCCTTGTCTTTTTATAAAAAAAAGTTGCAATACGTACAGATGGTGGCAATGATTTGAAGACAGAGGCAGCAGGTTGATGTCTGCTGGCAGGTTCTGTACTTGGAACCAAGTGTCAGATTGGTGAATGGACTTCAACAGAAACAATATTGTGGCAAGCAGCACACTTATTGTGAGCACAAGGAGAGGCTTAGTTACAGGAGGTTTAACAGAGGTCCGAGGTACTCTACTCTGGTTTACAGAACAAGATACTTATTATTTAGTAAATTTTAAGTTAATAGGAGAGCTAGAAATGAACCTGTAGCTATAGGCTCAGTACAGTAATTGCAGGTGGTCAACACAGTAGGTGCCTTGGACGAGAGGGTTACCCCTGTAAAGTAACACTAGGTCAAGAAGTTAGAAGCAGGATTGCCAAACTCAGAGTGAAAAGATTGCTTTCGACCTCAGTGGGTGGTGGAGGAAAATGGGTCAGGTGGAAGAGAGCGATTCAAGCTCCTTAAACTATAAATTGATGGTTCAAACATGAAGATACATACAGAATCACTAAAGCAGCCAGGGTTTGTTAGCTCTAGCCAAATTAAGATTAGAGCAAGTTATCCAAGGCCGGCAGGTCATACAGTATTCAGTAGCCCAAAGGCATAGTAAGTACAACAGGTTATTTTCACATCCAAAACCAACACATACTTTAAAAGATTCAAGGCAGATCAGACAGAAGCAGGGAGGGAAGAGCAGGCTTTCAAAGAGTTGCTCTACTGTCACACCTTTTACCCATCACCTAATTACCACACATTCAGGTACCACCTGTTTACCCTCTCTACATCTACTGTAACAAAGACAGGGCGGTTAAAGTCAAAATACAGTTTCCCTTGGATCTAATGTCCATTCTATGTGCTTCTTGGGCCAAGCAAGTCTCTTCTGCTTATTGTCCTTTCGAAGTAATAGTTGCTTTGCTGTAATTTGCCCACGAAGGCCTGATTCACACAGCCTCCTCTGAACAGTGGATGTTAAAATGTGTTTGCCACTTGAACTCCAATAAGCATTTATGTGGACTCTAATCTTAGATGCTCTAAATTGGCGGTTTCTGAGGCTGGTCATTCTAAGAACCTTATCCTTTGAAGCAGAGGTATCTCTTGGCCTCCCTTTACTTTTCATCAGTATTTGATGGTTTTGGCAAACCAATTTGTGGATAAATGTAAAGTTCTTTAGATTTGTCTGATTGGCTGACAGATTGATTTCTTAAAGTAATAATGGGCTGTCATTTCTCTTTACTTAACTAAATGTGTTTCTTCCCTTAATCTGGATTTGTACAATAGCTGTATTAGCAGTGATAGGATTATTGACTCTGTACCCAGCCGTCCTCTGCACCGGACAACCACAGGCCAGTACAGGGCCGCACAGAAAGAATGAAAAATACATATTTTCATTTTATTTCCATTTTATTGACCATCAGAGTCTTCAGAATGTCTTATTTTAAAAAATTATTAGATTGTCTTCCATTCTCATGCTCATGCATGCACATCGCAACATGTGACTCATGCTCCAATCCTGCGCTGTATAATAAATGTGGCCTTAAAAGTGTTTTTGAAACAAATTCAACTATGCTGACGTTTTGGATTAACATCAAGGCGGAACATGCTCAAATCTCCTCAAAAGTATTAAAAACCCTGCTTCCATTTTCAACGACCTATATCTTTGTGAGACATGGTTGTCTGCAGTGACAGCAACGAAAATGAAATGCTAGAGCAGACTGGACATGAGGAATACAGCTCAGGTGTCACTGTCCTCTACACGTGTGAGAACGTGTCATCACAGGGAAACAAGCTCAGAACTAGCATGGATTCTGTGTTATGGTATGTTGTATATTTTATGCACATTATCATGTTTTGTTACAAGCATGTGATGGCCGCTACGTGGAAATCTGTCTTGCATGAAACTGGTCCGTCACAATCTCTTGACATGGCATACGGAAGCATTGTGTGCTATAATTAAAGCTAAAGGTGATTAAATTAAATCTTAGAGTGGGTGAGTATTTTTGTGACTAGGCAGGCAGTGGGTCTCAATTTATGACAATTTATAAAAAGCAGATAATTGGGAAAATGTACCAAGTGTTCCACAATACACAAGGAACTGCTGATAGAGTCACTCAAATTATTTAAAAGGGATTGGAATGGACTTGTGAAGCGTTTTCTCCAGGAGAAAATAAGTACAGCTCCCGTTCCCTTATAACAGGACTGTCCCAAAAGATATTTATCTTTCTTGTAATTTCCATTTTCATAAACAGGCTTATGTTTCTAGATATGGAACAATATGATGGGTGTTTGTCATATAAAGTATGAAATTGAGTATAAATCAATTAAACAGTCGGAGGATGTTTACAACTTTTCTCTGACTCTGGAAGATAAAAATGAAATCTTCATAAATCCTGAGGGAAACTGAAGCAAGTTCACAAAACACTTTAGATGTATGCTTAAGTAAGTGCTGCATTTTTTTGCGAAAATCAGTGGCTGCTGTACATCATGAGATCTGCTTTAAATATGTTCACATTTAAGGATTGTTCCAGCATTATTTCAATAATTATCTCTATACTAGTGACTAACATACAATAACTTATTTATCTATACATATCATAAAACTGCCAAGTTGGCATGTCTGTACAAAAAAAATATTTTGGGGAACGCGTCATGTAAATACTACCGAACAATTTTTAATGCCATTTTTGGTCGAACTTGAGGTAACATATACTGTAGGCAGTGTTTCATCATAACTGGTCCACAAAAAGAGAAGGTATACTATTTTGAAATTGAAATTAAAAATATTCTTATATCATAAAAAAAAAATAAAATAAAAAAATCAACCTTATAAAAATAGTTAATCTCAAAATTCAACATATGATGCTGTACATTTTTAATACTCTTATATGAATGTGCATTTGAAATGTACTTAATAAACATGATCTCATACCTAAACGGTAACATGTAAAAATTTACTGCATTCCAAAATTTGCGTTATGAGTGTGCAATTAAATTCCATGCAAACAAAATCATGGGCACATACAAGCGCACACACACGTCTGATTTGATTCATGATTACAAATTCACATTGTGTTTATTTTACGATTGAGATTTAAACTACAATATCTGTTACTACATTTAATAGATATTTTTAATAATATTTTTATTTGAATATTTGTCACAATATTACGTACCTTTTAGTATTCAAACTTATTTCTATAAACTAAAAGCAAATAGCACTAGAAAGTTGCGTGTTTCCTGTCTCATGGGTACAAGTTTCTGAAATAGCTCTTTCACAACATTGTCACTTATTACTTAGTCATGGTGGCCATCCGTTTCAAATGAATATTTCATATTAATCATTTATGTTAACATTCAAAAAGCACAGAATTTGTCTTTCCTTGTCTTTGTCTTTTCCACCAAGACCAAACACACACCACTAGTTTAAAACAAACAATGCACTGATGAATTAAACTTTTATTTGTCCATGGGTCATGTTCAGTATACTGTACTTCAGGCCAATCTCCACACTTTGTACTGTATACATTACCTGTAATAAACTGCGTGTTTTGCGATAAGATAATTACACAAGTTCATATTGCAATTTAGATGTTTCTACAGTATGTACAGAAAAGGCAATGCAGCACAAACTGCCAAAAAAAAAAGCAAATGCCAACCACAATAGGAAGGCACCAGAACATCCAGTGCACAGGGACCAGCAGTCAAAGAGCCCAAGGTCTGCAACCTGCCCCCAATCCAATCATGCACCCCTGGGACACTCTGAAAACACAAGTCCATTCCAACATCCAAGGAACCTCAGCCAACATCCTGGTGCCAGACACCATAGCACACCACCAGAGACCCCAGAGTCCTGCATATATATAGATTTACTACAATGTATGGTCAGTATTATACAGTACATCATAGCAGGGTTTGAATGAGACAGACTTATTTAGCAAACAATAATATAACTATAGTACTATAGGTTCCGATCAACTATCAGAAATTTTTGATGAGTAGAAAAGTTTGAACTTAGCAAACACTGCTGAAATAGATCAGTGGTTGAGGTGTTGGACTTCTGACTGGAAGGTGCCAGGTTCAAACCCCACCACCTACAGTAGTTGGGCTCTTGAGTAATGCCCTTAACCCTCACCTGCTCAGATGCGTAATGAGATATAAATATAAGTTGCTCTGGATAAGGTGTGTCTGCTAAATGGCATAAATGTAATGTAAATTTTGAATGATCTTTCTAGTGTTATTTAACAAAAAATAGAAAACAGTCTGATTCATCGTGTACTTGATTAAATACTTGTGTTACCATGGGACACTGAAAATACAGGAGGAACACCCATGGGTGGATGTTTTAATAAAACACATAAGGTCCACATTCAGGCACAATATCAATAATAAACCGATGCCAGAAGGTTACCCCAAGAACAAATCTAAAATGTAACAAGAGGCAAACCGTCTCATTTCGATTCATCCTTCCTAGTCTACACAGTCAGCGAAGACCACAAGCCTATGACATCTGCTCAGACTGCATCCTACGCTGCCCCGGAAAGAGACCGAGCTACTTATACAGTGTAGAAACAGGAATTATAAACAGGAATCAAATGAGACAGAGGTGGCGCTGGTACTCTGGTAAGTATGATCTCTGCTGATAGGGAGGGTCAATGCCCTGATATTACCATTTCAATCATATCACACAACAAACAATCATATAATTTCATTATTTGTGTATGTGTGTATGAAGGAGAGAGAGAGAGAGAGAGAGAGAGAGAGAGAGAGAGAGAGGGAGAGAGAGGGAGAGAGAGACAGAGAGACAGAGAGAGAGAGAGAGAGAGAGAGAGAGGGAGAGACACCAGTTTGTATTTTGAATAAGAGATACTTGAATGACTCATTCAGTGAACTTATTCTTATCTTCCACACTTAAAAAGAAATGAAAACCCGTTAGGAACTTCAAAATTCTAATAAAGGCAGTAATAAGCCTGGATTTTGCTTTTTTACCAGACTGGCTGTTTTTCCTCACAGTGGAGGTCAATGTAAGTTCTGCACACTGCAAGTTAAACAAGACGTCATCAGTGAGGCCATTTATTCCTGATATGTCTGGCCCTGGTCATATTTCCTTTTTTTATTCTGCAGTGGTTGTATTGCTTTTCCTGTGGCTTGCTTGAATCAAGATAATCGTCACACTGAAACACTGCTTACTATATTTGCCAAATTAATATGAATCTAAAGGTTTTCCATCCACAACTGAAGACTGGGTTAATGAGTAACTGATGGGATGTACAGTATAATGGAATAAACAGAGCAGTAAGAGGTGGCAGACATCATCTCGTCTCATCCTCAATCCCCCTCAGCCTTGCAGTGTACACCTATAACTGTGTCGCCACTACCAACTCTACCCTTATCATTAAGTTTGCTGTCAACACTGTTGTGGTGGACCTGATCACTGATAATGATGAGATGGCCTACCTGGAGGAAATTAAAAACCAGGAGTACTGGTGCCAGAAGAACAAACTTTTCCTGAATGTCACCAAGACAAGGGAGATGACCGTGGACTTCAGCACAAAGAAGGAGATGCTCTACCATCTCCTTGCCATCAGCAGGACACCAGCCGAGAGACTGGACAGTTTCTGATGCCCAACTTTTCACATGACACGGGAAACTGTAACAGACCGGTCAGATAAACCCCATGATGAAGAAGGCTCGTCAGCATTTTCACCATCTTACACTTTTGAAGGACTTTAAATTGCCCTCCCACCTGCTATTGAACTTTTACACCTGCGACATTGAGAGCAACCTGACAGGAGGCATCAGGGCCTAGTTTGGGAACAGCACCATGCCGATCAGCCAGAGTGAACCATTCCAACTGAGAAAAAAATTATTTTTCTCATTGATGTGGTCAGGGAAGCGTTTCTGCTCCCTGAAAGCCAACACAGAGAGAATGCAGAAGAACTTTTTTCCTACATGCCTGCCATGAACAAAAATTCCTCAGTCTGTTCACAGAAATCACACACACATTCCTGATATATCATGAAGTTTTAGCTTAACGGGTATAAATATTTATCTATTACACCTTAGCTTATTGTGGCACGCCCTTCACCCAGTTCTGATGCTTTCTTTCTTTTGCACCCACAACAAACATGGACATGAACACCCTGCACTTTATGTATGGCAATTATAACTGCTGCCACCACCCTACTTATTTCTGTAATGTATTTATAGTTCTTAATGATTTTACTGCACATCACGCTGCGCATGGTTTTGTGTGTGATAAATAACATTCAAATTTGGTATCTGTTTATTTTCCCCTCGAGTGAGTGTGAGAGTGAGAGTTAGGTTTGGGAGGGGGGGTAGAGTAAATGGTAAGCAGCATATCCGTGATATTTTCGAGAACAGAAGGATTCTGTTTGCTGATAGTTTAATGACTAGGCTGGAATTAAAAGCATTTTGAACAAACCACATATTAGAAAAATCACTAAAGTGAACTTCATTGTAATAGCAGGGTTCACATGAGGTTATATACACTAACCAGCCACTTCATTACACACACCGATTTTGGTCCCTAAATCATCAAACATCATAGTAGACAACAGTTTTTCTAGCCTTATATTGTCCAATTTTGTTAAGTTCATGCGAACTATAGCCTCAGTTTCATGTTCACAGGCAGTTTCGTGGGATGTTACTTTTTAAAGTAACTAATTACATCACGAAATTACTGTCATTAAAAAGTAATCAGTTAAATTACAGCATTACTTTCTGAAAAAAAGTACTTTTCCACTACAGAAAATGAAAACTCCTTTGTGACTCCTCATGCATGTTGTTTTAGTCAAGACCTTTATAATTATTCTACCATCATTACTCAGCGAAGTTTGGCCCATAATCTAGGAGTGGCACCTGGTGTGGTCTTCTGCTGCTGTAGCTGATCTGTTTCAGTGTTTGATGTGTTTTTATGGGGGTTTGGGGAGGCAATTGTGCCAAGTGACACTTAACACTGACTGTAATAATCAATCTGACAAAGATGCTTACCCGGAGCAGCTTTACACCATCTGCACCTCATCGTGATAAGAGTATAAATAGTCTGAATAATAATTTGCATAATTTAATGTAAATAAATAAATACATTTCTCAGCACCCCCCGTGTGATGCAGTGGGAAAGTGTCGCCCTATCATATGGCGATCACTAGTTCGATTCCTGGGTGATGCTGTAGCCTTCCTGCAGCCGGAGGCTCAAAGAGAGGCTTAAAAAGCTCATTTAAGATATCAAAAATCCTTCCGCAATTTTGCATCCTCATGTCTTGAGATCACATAGGCCCGGTTTGCTGGAGACTGTATAAATCTTCTAGGAAAAGTAAAAAAAATTATCAAAATCCATTGGGTGCATTTTTTGTTCAGCACAATGACCTCTACAGTATATGGATATCAGGAATCATGCAAGTGTGTGTGTGAGCTATGCAGCAAAATCTTGTGTTAGCATGTTAAGACCAAAAAGCCATCTCCGTCACAACTTGCACACACTATTTTTTACGTTAAGAATGATGTCACTCGGTATACTGTCACACAAAGTTATTAACTTTTAGAACTTTTCAGCACGAGTGTGTGGCATCGCCACGGCTGACCCTTTTGAGATATCAAAAATCCCTTTACAATTTTGCATCCTCAATGTCTTGAGAACATATCGACCCGGTTTGGTGGCAATCGTACAAATTCCCTAGAAAGAGTATATGAAATTCCATTGGGTCCATTTCGCAAATGACACAAAATACCTGATTTCCTGTTGAGTTGAGCCCATGACATGAACGTTGTTCAACTCAATGAGCTCTAAATGTATCCTGGATTTCGCATGCATAAGCGCAAGTATGTATGAGCTATGCAGCAAAATGTGTGAGGGGTAAGCCCGGGGCTCAGACTCTCAAGGATCCTAATGGCTGCAGATTCCAACAATTTTCATAAGTTTTTTTAGAATGTTAAGACCCCCAAATATAGTGATTATTTTTGTTTACATTCCTTAGAAGAACAAGAGGCCCTGTACACACTATGACATTAGCACTATCAGACATCAGCACTTTCATAGCAAAGACTTGGGGCGTTTTCACACTGGTAACGTTCCGTTCCGTTCCGTACCCGAGCACGATTTCTCCCCCTCCCCAATCCCCCCGCAGGTCTGCGTTCACACTGTAATAGCGATTGTGATCCCGGGGACACTTGCGTATTTACACAACCGGAAACAGTAGGTGGCGGTAGAGAGGCAGCTGGTTTGTTTTTCGCGGGAAAAAAAAAAAACTAAGAAAGAAGAAGAAACGCTACTCGGGTCATGAACTGTGAGACACTTGTTAATGCTCCGTGTGGATGTTTTTTTTTTTTTATGACAAAAACAACGGCACTGTAAACAACATGCCTATTGACACATCTATCGCGCGACTCAGAGGGTGAAATGAACGCGCGCTGCACGGACACAGCACGAGGCACTGAGGAAATATCGTAGTTTTTATGTGTAGTGTCCGATTATCTTCGGATATTTTCGTCTGTCTAAATTTCTAGCAAATGCTATACTTCGGCATTACTTCACAGAGATTCTTCACTAGCCACGTTTGTTTGTGTACAGAGTCGAACTGGAACTACGTCACTTCCTCTTTTGAGCACGAGCGCGTACTTATGTCCCGCCTTCCGTTCTCGGGAAGGTGTGAACCGTTCCAGAAACCACCTCTGCAATCGGTCCAGGGATCCGATCCTGAGCGCGGAACGGTTCGGAACGATTCCTTTCTCACAGACAAAAATCAACTGGTCCCGGGGCCAAGTGTACTCGGAAACGGATCCAGGACCGCAGTGTGAAAACGCCCATAATACACTGTGCTGATGTCATAGTGCTTGGGCCCTAAAACAAAATCCTTAGAAGAACAAGAGGGCCCTTCACACCCAATGACATCAGCACTTTCAGAAATCAGAACTATAGGACATCACACTTTCAGACTCATCGTGCTAATTTTTTAAACACATTTTTAAACATGAAAAATTAAACACGTTTAACGCTTGTGGACCTTGCAGAACTTCTGGAGACTCACATCCTACTTGACTGTTATTTAATTTAATTTTATACAATCTACTGGAAAGTTGTATTTGTCGAGCTCTAAGCTGTTCCCAATTACTAACCAAGCACAGGCTGCAATGTTTTAAGATGACGTGTTGCACATGTTGCTTGCCAATAAATACAGTTGTCAATTCATGATATTCCTCTTCTTGTAATTTCAATACTTAATTTACATTGTTGTTAGATATAGTTTAATAAATAATGCTGATGATAAGGCTTCGAGTACACCCTGTAATCAGTGATCGGTATCAGTATCGGTATCGGCCAATACAGCTTCTAGTGATCGGAGATCGGTCCCAAAAATCCTGATTGGAGCACCCCTATTATGCACACATACAGTGCTCTCCATAATTATTGGCACCCCTGGTTAAAATGTGTTCTTTAGATTCTAAAAATTTCAGTTTTGTTCTAAATAACATAGGACCACAATGGAAAAAAGAGGAAATTCCAATCTTTCATTCAAGAGCATTTATTCAGTGGAAAAAAAAAAATCCCACATTAAGAAATAATTATTTTACATCAAATCATGGGTGCCACAGTTATTACAGTAGCACCCCTGATGTTTAATACTTTGTACAAACCTCTAAATCATCCAGTGACCTGACTCCTTTCCTCTGCACTCTCCTCTTCAGCTCACTCCACAGGTTTTCAATGGGGTCGAGGTCTGGGGACTGAGATGGCCATGGGAGGAGCTTGATTCTGTGTGTGGCGAACCATTTCTGTGTAGATTTGGCCACATGTTTTGGGTCATTATCTTGCTGAGAGACCCAGTGAAGAACCATCTTCAGGTTTCGGGCAGAGGCCACCAGATGCTGCTTTAAAATGTCCTGGTATTTCAAAGCATTCATGATGCCATGCACCCTAACACGGTTCCCAGGGCCTCTGGAAGAGAAACAGCCCCACAGCATCACCGATCCTCCCCCATACTTCACAGTGGGCATGAGGTGCTTTTCTTTTTGTGTTCCACTTAGAGTGTTTGTTGCCAAAAAGCCCCATCTTGGTCTCATCTGACCAAAGAACACCGCTTAGCAAACTCCAAACGTTTGCATTTATGATTGTGACGGAGAAAAGGTTTTTTCCTTGCATGCCTCCCAAAGAGCTTCTTGGCATGTAGATAGCGTCTGATGGTTGTTTTGGAGACTTTGTGACCCCAAGATGCTATCATTTCTTGCATTTCTTTAACAGTGAGCTTTGGAGGAATCTTTTATTTCTCTTACCATCCTCCTCACTGTGTGTGGAGGCAAAATAAACTTGCGTCCTCGCCCAGGCTTGTTTACTACTGTTCCAGTTTTTAAAAACTTCTTAATGATTCCTCTCACAGTGGATATGGGCGGGTGCAGGCGGGTGCCTATTTTCTTGTACCCATTGCCTGAAGAGTGAAGGTCGACACACATCACATCTGCCTTACTTGAATGGTGTGTTCCTTTGTCTTTCTCATGTTGAAGAGTGGATAAGAGAAATGGCCTTTGTGTCACGCCATATTTATACCCCAGGGAAGCAGGAAGTGATAAATTACTAATTAAATGTTCCTGGATACTCTGTTCAACTTTGTAAACTACTGTAGAAATGACAGAAATACTTCAATTACATTTATTTTCTAGGAATTGTTAGGGGTGCCAATAATTGTGGAACAGGTTATTTTACAAAAAAATAATTATTTGTTAGTCAGGGATTTGTATTTCCCCTTAAAATTCCCTTTATATTCACGTTATATTTTTCTAAAATTTTCAGTGTGACAATATGCTTCTGCAATAAAACTTGAATTTATTTTAAGGCTTTTAACACATCTTAACCAGGGGTGTCAATAATTATGGAGGGCACTGTACACACACACACACACACACGCATACACACAAACACACCAATAGATAAATATATAAATATAAAACTAGCATGTATTCATACTTCATGTATGTTTTAATGTTTTTAAACTGTTACTCAAAAAATGTGTGTGTTTTGCGGTTTGCTCCTAAACATGATTTAAGAAGAAACACACACACACACACACACACAGTAAGAGAGGAGAGACGTGTGATTTACCTTGCGGTGCCAGGAAGCAGAGCTGCAGAGGGAGAATCAGGACGGCTAAGTCCGGGGCAGCGAGTCTCACCCAGCTGCTCCTCATCTCTCACACTCTCACTCTGCTCACGCGCTCTGCCAACACTCACACTCAGTGTGAGGTAAAACCGGGTTCCCCATGTTTCAATGCCAGCGAGCGCGAGCTTCTCCGAACAGAAACCAGTAAACTTGTGTATCCGGCATGGAGAGAACTCGGTCGTGCGCGCGGAGGCTTCAAACGAATCCCGGCGAGCCGTTTTTTGTGCGCGTGACTCCGCCTTCTTTTAGATCCGTCACTGAGGAGTTTCAGAGTGTTGGAGAAGTACAGGACAGTCTGTTAGTAGGCTGTAGAGCTGGGCGATACTGCAAAATCTTCTATCGATCCGATACCAAGTAAATACAGGTCCAATATCGCCAATACCGATATATATATATATATATATTTTTTAGCACACAATATAAATTACATTTCCTTTCTTGCATAGGGGATATCACTGTATCACAATTTATGAAGTGATTGCATAATTTTGCTAAATATGAATACATCTGTGATTCGTGATGTGATTTGCTCTTCGTGTGCCTGTAATTAATCAAGTGTGAGGTTAACAAATACAGGACATTTTCAAATAGGAAAAAAATATATAGTGTAATGAACTCAATAGGCAAACATAAAACTGCAGGAAAATTACAAGAATAGTAATAAAATTACTCTGAAAGATTTGCCTCCTCTCTTTCTTTTTGGAGTTCCGGGGTCTCTTTATCATGTCGTTTTATGTGTTTGTGTAAGTTGGTGGTGTTACCACAGTAGCGAATGACATTTTTACCGACGTCGCAATTCGCTGTGTTTTCATTCGCAGCAGTAAAATACATCCACACAGTGCTCCGTTTTTTATCTGCCAGATCCATGATACCATACGCATCTCGCTCTCACGCTCTCTGCAGCTGCTTGTAAAAGAAAAATAACAGGAATTATCTCATAATTATGACTTATTATCTCATAATTATGACTTACTAACTCATAATTATGACTTACTATCTCATAATTATGACTTGTTTTCTAATAATCATGAGATCCTTATCTCATAATTATGACTTAGTATCTCATAATTATGAAATCCTTATCTCATAATTCTGACTTAGTAAGTATGACTTACTATGTCATAATTATGACTTACTAAGTCAGAATTATGAGATAAGGATTTCATAATTACATGTATTTAATTACCATAATTACCAGCATCGTTACATGTACACTTATCAAGCTAAACCATATGATAGCTGCTACATCTACATCAAGTCATAATTATGAGATAAGGGGGAGCAGTCTCTTGCAGGGGGACATTTTTGTGTATTACATCGGAAACGAAAGTTACTGCATCCTTTTGCTTGAAAGTGCCTCTTTGCACAATAATGGAGATGTAGCAGCTATCATATGGTTTAGCTTGATAAGTGTACATGTAACGATGCTGGTCGCGCGAGGGGCAGAGCTGTTCAGAACGGGCAGATCGGCAGGCTGCTACTCCGCGGAGTTCTGAACAGGCAACGGCGCGGCCACCTATACACGCGGGTGCCAGACAAGACAATCAGCCGGAACGAGCCGCACACGTGTGCGGCGTGTGTATTTAAGGGTCCTGATACCGCCGTAGAGATCGTTTAGGTAGCACCGGTAAGGTATCAGGGCCAAAGACCAAAGAAAGAAAGAATTTTCCAGAGCCCCGTCCGTTCTCACATAGACTGCGGAGCTCCGTGATATTGTGTTTTCAGTTTTCTTTGGTTTCATTTAAGTTCCTAATTAATCAATCATCCCACGCCATCTCCAAACGGGAAGGTCTACCTGTGCGTATCATAAGCACTCTCACATACTCCTATTTCGTTGCCCCCTCTAACGCTCTCTCCATACCGCGCTACGGAACAGTGCATTAGTTAAATCTACTATTACCATCCAAATTACTCAGTGACATTAATATCTCCCGGTGTCTCAATCCAAGAAAGAAATAAACGCGAATTAAATTCGGCACTATTGTCCCCGATTGTGCCGATCACCTAACCCTAACTTTTGTCATAATCATGAGACCATTTTCTTTTAATTATGACTTATTAAGTCATAATGATAAGTTATTAAGTAATAATTATAAGTAAATACATCATAATTATGAGATCATTCCTGTGATTTTTTTTTAGATAATAGAGCAAATATTCGCGAATTAATTAGTTTATTTCTTTCTTGGATTGAGACACTGGGAGATATTAATGTCATTGAGTAATTTGGATGGTAATAGTAGATGATTAGATAAACTAATGTACAATCTTCAGGCTAAACAATAAGATAGCTGCTACATCTCCATGA
This sequence comes from Clarias batrachus, assembly GCA_003987875.1. Classification (NCBI taxonomy): domain Eukaryota; kingdom Metazoa; phylum Chordata; class Actinopteri; order Siluriformes; family Clariidae; genus Clarias; species Clarias batrachus. The sequence goes on from QMIH01000092.1 coordinate 869,705, forward strand.
GTGTGCAATGAGGCACTTTCAAGCAAAAGGATGCAGTAATTTTCGTTTCTGATGTCATGCATTAAAATGTCCCCCCTGCCACAGACTGCTCCCCCTTATCTCATAATTATGAGATACTAAGTCATAATTATGAAATAAGCATCTCATAATTATGAGATAGTAAGTCCTGTGATTTTTTTCTTTTCTTTTGTGAACTCATCCTCGGTTATGCAATACATGTTGGTCTCCGTTGGTCTACTTTATAAGAAGCTCACTGTTTAATCATATTTGTTTATCTACTCATCATGTACTCATTTGCATTGACTCTAATTACCTCAGTCTTGCACCATTCACTTTTGCATTGCTGTCACTTTTAATGGCTATAACTCGTTGCACATCTCAACGTGCACCAATTTATCCACTAATGTTAATCTTCATTCACCTATAATTTATTTTAAATATTTTTTTCTATCTATCTATCTATCTATCTATCTATCTATCTATCTATCTATCTATCTATCTATCTATCTATCTATCTATCTATCTATCTATCTATCTATCTATCTATCTATCTATCTATCTA
>QMIH01000092.1:873067-888184 GCA_003987875.1 Clarias batrachus
ACACACACACACACACACACACACACACACACACATACACACACACACACACACACACACACTATACATTGCTCACCATAAATGGATCTGCAGTGGAGAGAGCTGTATTTACACCACTTGAATTCAACAATTTTTGAATAAAGGTTCTGTTTAAATCCTTAGGCTGTTCTATACCTGCACTGAACTGTAGAGGTTTTTAACTGCAAAACTATTCAGCATAGCATTTACTGCCTCGGTCGCTACTGGAGATGATCTTACCTCTGTTCAGGACATTTATGCCATTCAGTGCCTGAGGAAGGGAACAGGATGATAAACTCCCCAGCCATCCAATACACCTTCCAGAAAACAATACCACATCACCATTATACTTACATATAGATTGAATAACCACTCTAAATCATTTTATTTTCTACTAGTCAAAAAACAAGGAATTGTTTAAGCTTTATATTTTTCTCATCTGAGATTAAAACCCAAATTGCCCGTAGTGTGTGAATGAGTGAGTGTATGTGTTTGTGTCTGTGCCCTGCGATGGATTGGCACCCTGTCCAGGGTGTACCCTGCCTTGTGCTCTAAGTCTTCTGGGATAGGCTCCAGGCCCCCCGTGACCCTGAATACAGGATTAAGCGGTATACTGTAGATGATGAGTTAGTGAGTGAGTGAGATTAAAACCCACTCAGAGCTCAGCAACATCAAGGAGACTGGTGATGAAGTATGAAAGTGTTTTTGTAGGAGGGCAAAATCAATAGATTTCACTTCATAAGATAAATGCCATATCCCCATAAAATTAAATAAAATCTTATTTTAATCATTTTAAGTTAAACTAGAATTAAGGTATTTTATAGAAATAAAATTTTCACGTAATTTTCATTTTTACTGTTCCATGCTGTAGCTATACATACAGTAAGTATACTGTCCTTTGATACAGTATATGCTTGGCAACAAATAACAGATATTATTAACTAACCTGAAAATATGTTATACAAGCACTTCCCCAGACTGATGTGGTAAAAATACGCCTCGCTGTAACATACCTATCCTACCATGATGTATGAGTATTAGATTTGAATGTGCAATATGTATAAGAAAAAGGTGAAAGAGTCCATCTACATGCCTCCCGGCACAAATATCCCCCACCCTGCAGATATTTCCACAGATTCTGTGGAAGTTATTTTCAAGCCGGGTTGCCAGCTAGTGGGCAGGAAGTAACATACAGCAATGCAGTTTTTGTTATAAATTCATGCTCAATTTTGAATTACCTAAACATTGCCTTTACATGATATAAAAGCAGAAATGTGTCACTCAGGAAAGTACAAAAAAATAGACTGTATATTGTCCTCTATCCTCTATATTCTGGATCACTTTTCTGTGTTTAACTGCTTTTGCATTGCTTTGGTTTTATATTCGGTACCAGTGTCTGCTAAGGGGTAGTTTTCCCCCAGACCTTGGTTGTTTTTTGTTTTCCTATGTCTTTTGTTCTACTCATGACCTCTTTATTTATGAGAGAAATCCAGGTTCTGCAAACAAAAAGGGTATCTACCAGCTGTAGCTACCAGCATATTTTACTGTAGGGAGGGTATGAATTGTGCTATAGCCTGCGTTACATTTGCATACACACATGACACTTTTAAACATCTCTTGAACAAATATCTCATCGAAATAAATAAATGCATAAAATGTAGTGCTTGGGTGGTGTGATGCAGCCCCATGTTCTTACATCAATCAAAACCTGCTGTCTGATATCACCCAAATTGCATATACCTTTATTTATTGCTAGCTCAGGGATTTTTTACTTGCCGCCATCGCCACTGGCTTGCTCATCAGGGACAAACTGATCATTTTGATTTATACATATTACTTCACACATTTCACATAATTTCACAAATTTTCTTTTTGATTCTGTAAGCAGGTTTCTGATAATGACCATTGTTAAAAAGGCTAAATAAATCTGAATTACATTGATTTGCTTACAGGGATGGCCAACCTCCTAGACATAATTTTACACTGCATATATAAGGATAGTTATAGAGATCTATTATCATATTTTTTTTTACCATTACATCATAAATATAGTCTCTTTAATGACAATTCAACTGACTTTAGACGGAACATGATTTCTACACGATCCAAATCCACTGAACATGTCTTAGATTTTCAGTATTATTACATGTAATTTTATGTTCTTTACTTTCTTTTACTCTTTTCAATTGACTGCACACTCCTCTCTTGCCGTTGAGAGCATTTCCCTGAATGTTGTGCCTAGTTTTGTTTCTGATTACTTTAGGTAAGTTTCTTCAACTTCACTACCAACTTTGTTATTTTATGCTTTATATATATAACATATATATTATATAAAATGTTATAAATACTGTATAATCATTTTGAATTATCTTCAATTACCCAAAGGTCACCTTGCCTGCTTTAAATGTCTAGAATGTACAGATTACACAGTACAGAAATGCCCATCATAACCTCACAACTAGATCTGTTTTGCACATTCCGAGAATGTACATAGTTAAAATAATGTAATCATAAAAAGTGAAGATTACTTAAGACACTTAAACTAATAACAAACACCAGCTCATTTTTTTTTTATTATCTTGCACTTGCACTCTTAATATTACAGCAGTTTTATAAATGAGTCATTATTTATGGGGCTTTAGATATGCTGCTTTTTAATTAATTTCAATTCTTATTTGACTTTGCTCAGAAATAAAGTCTTAGTCTTAGAAATAAATTACGTTAGTAGACTGAATATAAAAGCATATAAAAATAATCAGTGCTATTAAACATTAAACACTGCTTTTCTGTTTTCTGATCTCAATCTTGAAAAACTATTAAAAAGAGAAGATTTTTTTTTTTTTAAACTAAGCTGGGTACTTTTTATTTACACAGAAACTAAAGGATAGCAAATTTACTTTAGGATGGAATAAAAACTTAGCTTAGCTGAAACGAATGGATAGATGTGTGTGTGTGTGTGTGTGTGTGTGAGAGAGAGAGAGAGAGAGAGAGAGAGAGAGAGAGAGAGAGAGAGAGAGAGAAAGATAACAATGCAAATGCAGGAACCTAACCATAACCAATTAAAACTAGCAAAATTTAGAACTACATAAAATGACATTAAAGTAGAGCAAATACAATTAGCTATTATTAGTCAACAGCAAACATTCTCAAAAGATATAAAGAAAAGAAACCAGGATCTGTTTGTAAGGATAATATAGCTGTCTTGGTTTTGGCTGGGCTTATATCAGATTAGAAATAAAACGAGGATTATAAATTAAAAATTCAGAAAGTCAGTTATAATCCCATGACACATCTACACTCATCCAGCACTTTATTAAGACCAGAGCTATTGAACATCACAAAAAGACCAGATTACTTTTCCACCATTCCAGTTTGGGTAGTTTGTGTCAGCTGCAGCATTAGATTTCTGTTCTTCACTGATTGGAGTGGTACTTGATTCATGGTTTTCTGCTCTTGTAGCCCATTCGCCTGATGGTTTAATGAGTTCAGCATTCTGCTGTTTTCTGCCACCACAGTTGCAAAGAGTGGTCATAAAAGATATTTGGCTAACAAAACACCATTTTGTAAAAAGAAACAACTGAGTGAAAAGCTGAAGGGATTTGTAGTTTCTGAAATACTTTATCCAACCTGGATGCTTATCAATTATGATAACTATGATTAAAATCTCAGAGATCACAATTCTTCCCTTTATAAATTAATTCTTTTTAAGCCTTTATTGACCCTAAACATTTATTTGGAAGCAATACTAAAAGACAGTTCTACATCTGAAACAAGGTGCATCAAGCTAAACTCCAGGATGACCACAGCCATATAGTCAATGGTGATATGGATTTTGTTCTATTTTCTGGGCATGACCTGTTAATTCAGTGGCTCAACTTTACAAGATAATTTAAAATACTCAAAGTTCCTCTAAAACATACATAAAGCTGCAGTTAGTACTAAGATTCCATTTAATAAGCCAGTGTAGAGCTAATATCTGGATTCAAATTTTCAAATATTCAGGATTTGACCACAAAAAAACCAAATGTGTTACTTTGTTGTGGTCCTCAGTGCAGCCCCCAGAGCAGCGGTTCAGCACCATGGACAATGGCAGTATGAAAACTGGGAGCAGTAGCTAAAACTAATGGGGTTGTGTTTTCTTTTATTACATGCTCTCAATATAATATTGCTTAAGGATTGCTGCCCCATTATGATGCCTGCATAGCACAGCTGGTCTGATGAAAACCATAGAGGTTGTCTAGGCACGCTCAATATGTCTAAAATATATTATACATTGTACAAGAGCAATGGTATCTGTCATTTGTTTTTCCCAATATGATGACCGCACACAATGACAACTTTAAACAGTGAGAAATGGAAGAAGGATGATGAGTAGCATACCGTGGACCTGCACACAAATGTTCAACATGCTTTCTGAATAATAGCAAATGTAAAAACTTACAGCACAGGCACACATACGGCACAGGATCAGATTGGCAGGAGTCAGTGGTTAAAGTGACGCATAACCTTGGATGGTTTTCAACTCAAGCTGCCATATGAGGTTTGAAAGGAACTGTGAGATCTACCCATTTTCACCATAGCTGTCTCACTAAAAATTCAATGTCAATCAAATTTTATTTGTATAGCGCTTTTAACAATTTGTTTTAACATTGTCACAAAACAGCTTTACACAATCAAAATGATTAGATAATCATGAAAAGGGCAGAGACACTTACTGGTACTCCAGTTTACCACTGCTTAATCTGGAGCTTACACAATAACACATGACTGATGCCAATATACACAACGGAAATCCCACAACGTAGTTTGGCAGTAAAATTCCAAATGAATTTACATTGGAAATTACATCCCAGTACATCCCAACATAGCTCTTTCCAACCCACCCTGTGGGAACTCTCCAGGTCATATACAATCAGTAAAACATCCTAATTATGATGGATTGAGACACTAAACCAATTCTGATTCTAATTTAACAGAAAGGATGGATAATTTTGGCATTTTACTCAAGTCAACATTTTGAGTAATGATTTTATTACATGCACTGACTAGTCAGGGAACATTTAACATTTTATAATGGAACTTTAATTTAATAGCTCTCAGACGGTAGATTGATCATTAAAAAAAACAAGCATCTTGACAAGAAAAAAAATACAAACACATTGTATTATACACAATCTAATGGGTGGAAATTGGCAAATAACCAAACTGGGAGTAAACGGAAAATATTGCTTATATAAGCATGTCCTCACAGGGATGCATCAATCTAATATTTCGTGTGTCAATATTTTTTCAGTATGTGTCAATATTTTTATCAGATTTCAGTACCTGATCCTAATTTGATCAGAACTCATGCATCTGGTCAGGCACATCAAATGTCCCTGGAATTGTCACACAACAATGTCCCTACAGTATTCCTGAAGCCCACTGGTATGCCAAAAGTGCCCATAGTGTGTGAATGCGCTTGTGAATGTTGACAAGATGTCCCACCATGGTCGTGAAATGGGAATAAATAAAATGGTCACCAGTGGCCTCCACAGTCTGTAGTTGGACTACTGAAGTTCCTAGATGGAAGGATGGAAGACAAAATGGGGTGGTGCTAAGTTGAGGCACAGAAAAGCCAATAACTTGGTATGTTAAGGTCACAGACAACAATGACTACTCACACTACAAGGGTCTATGGATCCCTACAGATAGATGAACGATAATAGACAAAAGAACTGTTTGTCAGTGTCAATATGAATTTTCTGTAGGCCCTTGGCCAGCTATGACTGACTACAATCAACTACAGAAGTCCACAAACAACCTCAAATAAGCTAGAGAAACATATAATAGACCTACAACAGAGCTTAGGCTTACTCAAAAAATCCGTAGCCTATCTCAGCAATGTACAACTCGGGATGACTACAAGTCATCCCGACAACCAGGTAAGCCACAAGCCTGCAGTACAACTACTCACAACTTATTGTGATTTAGAGAGCCAACTATTAAAAATAATCATATTACTTTTATTACTGTAAAAATTGAGGAACAGTAAAAAAAATGTTGTTATTCACAATTATTAAAATGTTTTATTAACACAACATGAAAGTAAGCTCTTGGCTTAAAGCTCTTGTCTGTACTCTCTCTTAAAGATCTGCTGGAGCGAATCCTCAGATTCCATCAGCCACTGCTGGTACACAGATACAGGGTTGATGTTCCAGTGTTTGTGGAAAGAGATGGGGCTCTGACGAAGCAGTAATTCTTTGGGATAATCATCTGGACGAGCCTGTGGACCACAAGAGACTATTTATAGCGTAAATACAAATAAAGTATCCATTCAAATTATTCCCATAAAGTTCTATTTAAGTCCTTAACTTAGTCCTTAGCACTGTTTTTAAAATTATAATATTGTGATTTTTTGTAAATTAGTTTAAAAAGTGAAACTCATATATCCGATTCCTTAAATGTAAATAGATTTTTTTTATGACTATGGCTTACAGCTCATGAAAATCTCAATTCCAGTATTATAGAATTAGAATATTTTCTAAATCGTCAAGCTCAGTCAAAAAATTTTACAATAATTTACAAAACGAAAATGCCCAACTTCTGAACACTATGTTTATTCATGTTGAGGCTTCTTCTGCGCAAATTCCTACATCAGTGATGGATGACATGGAGGCGATCAGTCTTTGGCACTGCTGAGACAATTTTGAAGACTAGATCGCTTTAATAGCAGCCTTCAGGTCATCTGTATTATTGGGTCAAGTGTTTCTCATATTCCTCTTCCTTCCTTTTTCCATTCTCTGTGGGATTAAGGTCAGGCAAGTTGGCTGACCAGTCAAGCACAGTAATATCATTGTCAGCAAAGCAGTTCATGTGAACCGTGAACAGGTGCTGCTAAAAAAAAAGTCCTGCTAAATAAGGAAATCAGCAACTCCATAATGCTTGTCTTAGACAAAAAGCATGACATGCTCTAAAATTTCTTAGTATTTGGCTACATTGACTTTGGACTTGATAAAACACAGTGTACCAACACCAGTAGATGACATAGCACTCCAAATCATCACCGACTGTACAAACTTCACACTGTACTTATAGCAACTTGGATTCTGTGTCTCCACTTTTCCTAAAGAGCCTGGGACCTTGATTTCTGATTTTTTCACACTTTCGTCTGAAAAAGAACACTGGAAACATGGTCCAGTTCTTTTTTTCCTTAGCTCGGGTTAAGAACCAAGACGTTTCTGACATTGTCTCTGGTTCAGGAGGCTTGCCACTACTGGAAATTTGTAGAATGTTTCTTGTCTGTGCATGGTAGCTCTTGATACACTGACTCCAGCCTCACTCCACTCCTTGGAATGCTCTTGAATCGACTTTGCTTGACCAACTTCTTAAGACCTATTGCTTGTGCACCTGTCCTACCATACGCTCCTGTTCCGGGTTACCTTTCCATGAATATGCTTTGAAACAGCACTCTGTGACCGGCCACCCTTTCAGTGATGACCTTATTTGGTTAGCCCTTCTTGTTGAGGGTGTTGATCGTCTTCCGGACAACTGTTAATTCAGCAGTCTTCCATTGATTGTGGTTGCATGTACTAAACTAGACTGAGGAATACATGGTATTTATGCTGTATGAATAGTGTTCTGCTCCAGTTTACAATTAAATATTGTAATATTTAAACTTTTTAAATAAATGATATAAATGTGTTAAATAAATAATAAATCATATTAAATAAATAATATTCATTTGGTTCTCAATGTTTCATTTTGAAAAAAATAATGTTCAGTATTGCCATATTTAACATGAAGCTTGAAAACAAACTGTGCATGTGATTTACCTGGTGAAACTGTGGGCTGTGTGTAACTGACAATCCTAGTGTGTTAAGGCATCTTCCCAATACCATGTCATCTGGAGCATCTGGACTGTAACAGCCACAACCACTGGAAAGAATCTTCGACACTGCCTCTCTGCTAAACACCATACTAACAGAAAAATAAACACAACAGAAAATATCACAAAAACAACATAGAAAACTGGAGCACAATTATGGCAGAGTGGAAATATTAGTTGAGAGGAAATAGAAGTTAAAGTCTAGTAAAATATATAACAAATAAATTAATGTAGAGGTACACTGATAGTGAACTAGTAGTGAACTATTGTATCGCTGGGCAAAAAGTATACACTGTAGCATGGTACATAGCGGCTGTAGTACAAATTTGATGTTTGCTACTTTTAATTCTACATCAATCAGCCACAACATTAAAACCACCAGTCTGACTGTTCCACCAAAAAACAGATCCAACCCATCGAGACTCCACATGACCTCTGAATGTGTGTTGGCACCAAGACATTAGCAGCAGATCCTTAACATCCTATAAGCTGGAAGATAGGGCCTCTGTGGATCAAACCTATTTGTCCAGCAAACACCACAGATACTCAATCAGATAAGGATCTTTTGGAGGCCAAGCCAATAACTTGAACTCATTCTCATCCTAATTACACCAACTCTGAACCATTTTTGCAGTGTGTCAGTGTGTGTTATCCTGGTATAAGAGCCAATTGCCATCAGGCAATACCGCAATAGAGTGTTCTTGGTCTGCAGGAATTTTAGGTAGGTGGGGCATGTCAATGCAACATTTACATGCCAGGACCCAAGGTTTCCCAGCAGAACATTGCCCAGAGCATCACACTGCCTACAAACAATGATTGTGTCCTCAATTGATAAATGTCCTCCATGGTGGGTAACTGAATGCTAATAATTTGTTGGGCAGTTTTTGCCATGCTCTGAAACCCTTTATGGTCCAAGGCTGTGCAGCCATACCATACTGAGATGCGGTATGTGAAGATGCCCTCAGAGGTTCAGTGGTAGACAGTTTACCAGAGTCCTGGAGCACTGGTTGGTTTTTTTTTTTAACTCTCATCAGAAAATAGAGGCACTTTTTATCCATAAGGGGGGACATCAGGGACCAGATGAGATCCTCATAGATGGGAACACACTCCACATTGGCTCCTTTCATGAGAATGGGAGCATAAGTGTGATTTCTAGCCCGTCTGATATAAACAGTGACATGTAAACTTTTTACTTTTTTATGATACTGTGCTTTTATGCAGTGCAGGTTTACTGTGATGCAGTTTGTTCATGCGGCTGATGTATTCCTGTTATAGATGAGTTGTCTTCCTTTTGACCATTGGGGTAAACAAATTGTTACAGCAGATGTCTGGGACAAACTGTTTGGTATGTAGATGAACAGGGTTTTTTATATATATATATATATATATTTAAAATATTTTTTTCTTTTCTTTTTTTTTTTGGTAGGCTGCTAAAACACTAGCCAACAATTTATGGCCAAAATTATTGAACTGATGACAGAAGAATTATACCATGTAACATTGCAGAGCCTAGACCTGTCCAACAGTAGCATTATTTTAATTGTTTAATCATTTTCAAGAATTTTTAACCTTTATTCTAAGTAGTGAATTGAAGCCTTTTTATTAGCCTCAATAACAAATGGTTTACTTATGTACACACAGCTGTTTATTCACAACGCTAGGGGTTCTTGTTGCATTATGCATATGCAAATGCTTTTATTTTCACTATTAAACAGCTGTGATTTCTACTAATGATTTTTAAAGTGCAACTTCACCAAGCATTTATGTGATTTTTTTTCTTTGCTTGATGCAGGGCAATCATTTGACTCTTCTGAAACACATTAACAGCTTTTCCATTGCCATGGGATATGTCTACCAACATAGTTCTTTAAGAAATGAGAACTCCCTGCTTCAGTTAGGCTTAAAAAATGCTACAGTGTAGCACAGTGGCATAGTGGGTACACTGGGGCCTTACAGTTCAAAGTAACTGGGTTTGACCCTGGGATCCTGAGGGATAATATCTGACTTTCCCAAGCTTTTTCCTGTGTTTGTCTGGGTTTCCCCAAGATTCTCTAAATTTCCTTTCATTGTCTAAGAATATGGATGTATGCGGAATGGTTTTGCTAAATAGCACGTTTTCAAATAGTTACTACCGATCAAAACAACAATGACAAATTAGTTTTACAGGCTTACCCTCCTCCGCCAGTGATATAGCTGTAGCCACCCTTGTTGAGAGAATACCCATAGCGCTCACCAATACTCACAGCATCATTAGGGTTGTAACAGCCCAGATGTCGCAGAAGTCTTGGCAGACTGGAAAGCAATCACAACACACAGAACTACCCAAAATGTCTTTTTTTATATTTCATCACTAATATAGTAAGACCTATTTAAACTATCTCTATATACACTGTGTGCACAATTATTGCTTATACAGAATGCTTATTGGATTAAGCATATCAGGTGATGTGTACCTGTATTTGTGCAGTAAGTGAGGGTGTGGCCTAACTCTGAAAAGTCAAAAATTGTAAAAATTCTTTCAGAGGAATGCAGCACTCTTGAAATTGCTAAGATATTGGGGCGTGATCACAGAACCATCAAACCAAAAACCAAAAGATTTGAGAAGAATCAAACGTGAAGATACCAGGAACCCATTATCTCCCAGTGGTGTCATATTCCAGAACTGCAACCTACATGGAGTGTCCATAAGTACAAGCTGTCAGAGTCATGGTCAAAGTAAGGAAGGCTGAAACCTGACCACCACAGAACAAGACACAAAAAAGTTGAAATGCCAAGACTGGACCAAGAAATATTTGAAGACATGTTTTTTCAAAGGTTGTATGGACTGGATGGAAAAGCATGTGGCTGGATCAATAACGGACAGAGAGTTCCCCTTCGACTCCAAGGCCAGCAAGGTGGAGGTGGGGTACTGGCATAGGCCGGGCTTTATTAAAGATTTATTTAAGGCTTTATTAAACTATTTGGACCTTTTTGGTCCAAACCTACTACCAAACCTACTGACAGTTTTTTAGAAGATGCTTTCTTCAAGCAGTGGTACAGAAAAAATATTAAGAAGACCATGATATTTATGCACGACAATCTCCGTCCCATGCATCGAACTACTCCACTGCAGGACTAGCCAGTAAAGGCCTTAAAGAAGAAAGAATAATGACATGGCCCCCTTCCTCACCCGACCTAAACCCTATTACAAACTTGTGGGGCCTTTTTAAACGGGAGATTTACTGTTAAAAAAAAATAGTACACCCCTCTGAACGGTGTGCAAGAGGCTTTTTGCTACACAAAAACAGAGCAAGAAACTGACATACCACATGAATCTAAAACTTATGACTTTTATTGAAAAGCAGAGTAGCCATATTGGTCATTATTTTTTGTTTGTTCGTTTTGTAAATGTTTATTTGCATTTTTTTTTAATTCTCACATTCTCACATGTATTCTCATAGATGAAATTAAGCAAGTGAGAAGAGAAAACCTGAAATTCGAATGAAATTCTTCATTAGGTTGCATAATAATTCTGCACACTTATAGTTGCCCAGTAATTGTGCACACACAGATATTCTCATGAGAAAGCCAATAACTCACTCTTAATTTCTTATATATTCATGTTTGAGGTTTATTAACAGTTTGGATTGACGGAGAGCACAGCAGTTGTTCAATATTGAAATAATCCTCAGAAATACAACCTGTCTAATAATTTACTTGTCTAATACTGCACTCAGTGTAAATATATACATACTCTCTACAAAAAGTTCCCATCAACAGCAGCAAAAGCTGGTACACAAGTATTCTAAATAAGGATGTCTGATCACATGACATCCTTATTTAGAATACTTGTGTACCAGCCTTTGCTGCTGTTGATGGGAACTTTTTGTAGAGTGACAGTTTGAATAAATAGTGAATACTTGTTCATTACCATGCAATATCAGTAATTTACTGGGGTGTTTTTTATGTCCTAGGAACAGCGTGTACCTGTGAGTTTCACTTGGCTGCCAGACATGTTACCTTATTAAGGTGTCATCATCTACTAGTAGCAGCCAAGGTGCTTGAGTCACTTCTCCACTGACAAACCTCCTTAAAATGGCAAATGTCTTTGCACAGTGCCCTGAGAAGCAAATTGCACAAAAAGAAGAAAATATATATATAAGTGTTGGCAAAATGTTTGGCATGGCATTAGAGATGGACATGGACTAGAGAGCCGACAACATACAATTGAGCGCAAACGTAGTATAAATAAAAATGAATAATATCAGTATCATAAAATTAAACTATGTTAAGTGATCTCTGATCTTCCTTTAAAAAAATGTTGCCTTCATTTCCCTGTTTACCAATTTATATAAAAATCCTCTCTAGAATTTTGAATAGAACAAAATAGAGTAAAACTATTGCCGGGGCAATTTTTAAGACATCTCTCTGAAAAAAAGGTGCAAAATAATTGGCTGGTAGTCTGTTGGGCCTCTCTTATATAATCCTGGGCTACAAAACACTTCAGATGTCGTATCTTGCTATTCCATTTTAAAGGCAATAAAACAGCATAATGTCAGAGCAAACACAAAGTTGTAAAAAGAATAAACCATAAAAGGCAATGACAAAGAAAAGAGAATTAATAGGCAAATAAATCTTCCAATTTACTAGAAGGCCCGGGATGTCGGCGGTTACTGTTTGTAGTGGCTTAGTGTGGATGCTAATTTGGTGGAAAGAGCATGCAGTGGAATAGATTTCAGAATAGAGTCTCAGCATTATGACTATTATGAGCACTAGAGGAAGGAAAGGGATCAGCCGGCGGAGAATAAGCTGGACTGCAGATAGGTCAGGGCAGCTCATAGAGATCTGTTCAAGTGGTGAAAACAGTAAAGTGACAGTCATTTTCTCTTCAATAGCCAATCCATGTTTTTTTATTATTATTATTATTATTATTATTATTATTATTATTATTTTATTTAAAAAAAAACACCCCCTCCACACACAATAAGAAAATATACAAGCAAAACATGTACACCCTTAAACAATTAATATGCCGAGAGAGAATAATTACAGCTAGTTACTAAACAAACAAAAAAAATAATCTCAGATTAAAAACTCTTTCAAAAGAGAGAAATAAAAAAGAGTCAGAGAAAGATTCTATTCTATGGGCTGCAGCCAGAATATAAAAAAAATAATAACGTCCTTGCAAATTAAAAAATATATATGGACACACCTATCTATTCGATCTTTGTTTGAAGAAGGAGTACATTTTCAAAGGAGAGCAGTATCAGAGCAAAGCAAGATGGCTTTGTACTTTGTACAGAACTGCAACTCTCATTAAAGGCGAAGACATACTGTCCTAGAGATTATTTGATATCTAAAAAAAGTGCCAACCCTTAGCCTCTTGCAACAACAAATGTGTGTACATATGCTCACAGATCAGAACCGAACATAATTTTATCTGATATACTGGCTATGGTAGAGGAAAGAGCCAATCCAGCAGACCATTTTAGTTGTTGCTATGTTGCAGCAACGGTATTTGTTGACACGGGACGACCATTTGTAAGAGGTTATGTGAGCAAACCAGAACAATGTTGGACAACTGCTGAAATTGTGATGTGTTTTGTGTGTGTCTGTGTTAATCAGAACAAAGTCAGCGTTCTAATATGATTGAGGTGATTTTGTGACAGCACATTCGCATTGGTATTTGGTGTGTGTGTAATTCAGGACAATTTTGGCCTACCAACTTGACTGATGTGACAGTCATAACAGACAGTTGTAGCATCGCTGCTTTGTAAATTTACAGGAACATTGTTTCCCCAACCTTAAAGAAATATTTCTGCTGAAATCTAATGAAAGATAAAACTCCACGGATCAATTCACAATGAACTTTTATCAATTATGAAGAAGCCTGATGTGTACATGTACACATATTTTGACTTGAATAAAAGACACTGCCTAGAGCACAATGTCAAACTACACTAGGAATAAAAAACAATTCCTTGATTCCTTGTGGTGTCACAAAATGATGGCAACCACTCATCAATCAATTTCCGGGTGAATAGGCACTGACTGACCTTGTCGTTTACATATAACATACAGTATAGTTCTACTCCATTCCTTACTATTATCAAATCTTGTTCCAAAGAACCAGCCGGAACTTGCATAATTGTGTAATCATGGTTTGTTTTCACCAACACTCTTCTCAAAAGTCATTCTGAAGAAGAATGTACATATATATAAATCACATCATTAAAATGTGTACATTAAAAACCATCAAGTAAACTATTACAGTGAGACTATTGGTGGGAGAACATAAAACATGGCTATGGATTCACAAACATTTTCCAGTATTCATAACAGACAGTCTATAAATGTGGATTACCTGTTGCATTTTCTTACATGTTCACTAAATTAACTTGTATTTTCTCACTCTCACTCATTCATTCTCTAGACTACTTATCCTATACAGGGTCATGGGAGGCCTTTAACCTATTCCAGGAGACTTGGGGTATGAGGTGGGGTACAACCTTGACAGGGTGCCAATCCATCAGGGGCACACAAGCGCACACTCATTAACATACTACAGGCAATTTGAAAACTCCAGTTAGCCTACCCTGCGGGGCTTTCGAATGTGGGACCAGAGTACCCAAAGAAAAACCACCAACCACAGGGAGAAAATGCTCCACAACCCTCCATCCACGAGGCCACAGTGCTAACCATTACGCCGCTGTGTTGCCTGTTAAGTTAAACCACACCTACATGGAAAAGTTACAAAAACACATGGGCTGACCAACTAACCTAAATGCACCCAAATATGAAATGGTCAGTTATTGGCTGGGAATCTATAAAAGATCAGAAGATATGGGGAAAATATTTGTTTACTAAGACATCTAACAAACTGAAAAAATTATTTAGGAAAGAGAATAATTTGTGCAAAATATGTATTGACTATGGAATTTTAATCAGTATATCTGAAAAATTATGTTTCTGAAGGTTACAAGAATGAAAACATATGGATGTAGGTATCCTCTATGTAATCAGTGCTTCAGTCAAAGGAGGGTAGAACTGGCAGGTAATGCATGATGACTCTTACCTGTTTTACTACTGCCAGCCTTAGAACAATGCCAAAGCTGGGTGGGGCTTGCAACACACACACACACACACACACACACACACATACACACACACACACACACACACACACACACATACACACACACACACACACACACACACACACATACACACACACACACACACACACACACACA
>QMIH01000092.1:895695-913112 GCA_003987875.1 Clarias batrachus
TGTTCGTGAATGAGGAAGACCGGGAGTAGTCGACGCTGGTCAGGAAATCCTCTTGAAGTTGTACCCTCTAACGCTCCAAGTTAAACCGGAGGGTTCCTCCTCTTTCCTGGACAGAACTTGAGTTGGTGATCGGCCCCTCCGCAGTAGAAACAGGCCCCCTCCACTCTGCGTCGTCGTCGTTCCTCAGGAGGGATGCGGATCCTGCCCAGTTGCATGGGTTCCTCCTGCTCGCGTGCTCGTGGTCTTGGGGTGACTTTAAGTGATGGAGACCTGGCTGATCTCCGAAGATAAAGACATGAATCCACTCGGCCTGCCAGGTCCATAAGCTCCTGCAGCGAGGAAGGGAGTTCCTGAGAGACTAATTGGTCTTTAAATGCGTCTGACAGACCCTCAAAATACATGTCGCTCAATGCTCGTTCGTTCCATCCACTTGAGGGCGCCAGTGTTCGGAAATCAATAGCGTAGTCGTAGGCCGAGCGGGATCCTTGGCGGAGACTCAACAGCTTGAGTCCTGCGTCTCTGCCGTGACATGAGCGATCGAAGATCCTCCTCATCTCCTTAGAGAAATGCTCAAAGTCAGAACAGCAAGGGTCATGGGCCTCCCAAAGTGCCGTGGCCCATTCTCTGGCTCTCCCCGAAAGGAGCGTGATCACATAAGCTACCTTGGAGCATTTAGAAGCGAAAGCAGAGGGCTGTAGCTCAAAAATCAATGAGCACTGAGAGAGGAAGGATCGGCAGGTGCCTGGATTTCCTTCATAGGTGGGGGGGGGCAGGAAGATGTGGTTCATGTCACGTGTGGGCGTCCCTGCTGGTCGTCGGAGCGAATTGGAGCCATTGGAGCTGGGTCATGACGTCAGCGAGGGTTTGCTTGGTGCTGAGCAGCTCCTGCTGGTGAGCTCCGAGAAGTGCGCCTTGATTTTTCAGCGCTGATTTCATGCAGTCAACATCTGCTGGATCCATATCGWGGCTGGATTATTCTGTCACGGGGCAGGTCGTGGAACGAGGTGGATCCAAGCGCAGATTAACAAATAAAAAATAAACCGGAAACGTAGTCGGAAAGCGAAAGCAAAGTCGAAAACCGCAGGATCAATCCGCGTAGCATCTGAACCAAAAACGTAAAACAAGAGCCGTAATCGAAGTCGTAAGCGTGAGGTCTAATACCGGGAAAACAAGCAGCGAGGCAATAATCCAAAAACGCGAGGCGAGAGACGAGGAAACGAGAAAACGAAACGAACTTGGCAACGTGAAGACGAGAAAATAAACGCGAGAAAATCGAAGCATACAACAATCAATAATCCAGCGATTTAAACAGCGTGCAGCGCGTGCTTAAATCACTGGAGTAATCAGCGGAGAAGATGAGAAACAGGTGAGTAGACGGGGACGTGGGAACGGAAGCATGACAGGCTGGGAAACACATGAGCACATGGAGAAGTGACAGCGTGGGAAAATAAAAAAAAAAATAAATAAACAAACAGGTCGTGGACATGACACATGACATGCTTGATGTATGGTACGAGGGATTCTATACTCTACATAGCACACTAAAAAATTTTAAACCACTTTCACCCCTGCCTATAATGTACATATATTGAACGTGTGCAGTGCAAAGTCTTGTGATAAGCAAATTAGGCCCAACATCAAGCGTGTGCTGCTAACACGTTGTCACAGGCTGGCAGCGCGACATTCGGAAAGCAAGAAGTTGGTGATTTTTAAAAAATAACATTTACATTGCAAAAAGGGCACCAAGGCACCACAAGAAAAGGGAACAGTGAATTATTGCCTCAATCGTTTCTGAAATGCTCAATGGCACCCTGCATAAGGAAGTGCACAAAAGAACTATTACTGAGAAGAAAGCATGCTTTCAGGAAACTGACAGGTGTAAAAGGCAAAACTAGAGAATTTGAAACCACCTATTTGACCTGGAAATAAAAAAGAAGGATAACAAACTAGCTCTATTTTATGAATGGAGTCTTACTCTTCCTGTGACATAGATAACATGTAAAACAATGGAAGAAAAGGGACAGACAGAGCAATTTTTCTCCCCACCAAAATGTTCATATTCCCCATCAGTGACATGAATCTATATTCATAAAACAAATGAGTGTTTGTATGAGTATGTGTAACACCCGCCAAAGGAATGAAAGAATGTTAAGTAATAATATAAATATTTGTAAAGATTTTTTTTATCATAATTTTTCAACCACCACAATTAATTTAAAATATATCATTTATGATTTAATTGAAGTATAGAATAGCCAACTTTAATTCAAGTAGTTTTGGCATTACAGCCATTGCTCAACATAGTTCATCATGTCACAAGCATAAAAGTAACAGGACAGTAGTTTGATAGTCTGTCTCATGGCCAAGTGTGGCCTAGATGCTAGTCATTTTGTGACAAAGGAGATAAAAGTTCTAGAATAGATTCCAAGTGTTGGGTTTGCATTTGGTAGCTGTTCATGGGAACTCATGGGAAAATGTGATCTAAAGTGCTGTCAATTCAAGTGAAGGAGGTCATAATTAGACGTTAAAAAAGAACCATTAGAAAGATAGCAGAAACTTAAGGAATGGCCACATCAAAAGTTTGACCGCACTCACAAGCTCAACAACACCAAAAGGCCTGGAGGACCACGAAACCCATTTAAAGTGGATGATTAGATAACATGAGTCTTTTCTGGAATGTTTGTAGGAAGCAACTGTTTAGAAAAAAAACACAGCTTTTTTTCCTTTTGGCTAGAATGAGTCATCAAATTACAGATGACAAATAGGAAACAGTTCTACAGCCCTACTGCTACAGTACTGTCGACAAAGAGTCTGCTTGGTAATAATAACTATATAGCACAATATCACAGGCTTACGGTTAAAAAGAACAGGAAACTTCATTTGTCAAGGTTAGAGTCCTGGACTTTGCTTTGTTTGACATTATGTGCTGCATCCTTTTGAAATCCGCATGTGGTTAATTTGTAAAAATATGTTTTCATGAAAACTAATATGTATGATATTGCAGTCAGATCTCAGCAAATAAATATTTTTTAAATAACCATTTTTTGTTTGTTTTTATTGAAAACAAAATAGTTTTAAATTATTTACAAAATTATTTAATCATTTAAAAAAAAAACTACAGCACAACTGTTCATGTTAACGTCAGCTACTTGGTACAGTAAGCCAGCATACTGTTGACAAAGTTCGCCACATAATTACCCAGTCTTATAAGAATATCACATTTCACAAGATTCTAGACTTGGACTTTGTAAAACTAGCATACTGCACTGTACCGTACCTCATGCTTAAGGTCGATGGTGAAATCTGATTTGGGTGGCTCATGCTTCACATAATCAGCTAACCTGAAATTCCAAATAAATTACATCATTTGACATTTACCCATTGCAAATGACATACATCAAGTTTTTCCACATTTCCATCCTTTTCCAAAATGTCTGCCAAAATATCCTTTAAATTTGAATTTAAATTTTTGACGGTTCTTGGTCCCTTGACTTGGTGATGCCACATGCCCTAAACACCTACAGTACATATTGACTACATCAGTTACAAAATGCTAAGATGTACTTGTAAATCACCTAGGCCTCCATTCAAAACCATGCTTAACTTATGACAAACTGTCAAAAAGTGTCAAGAATTTTAACCCACCACGTGTTACCTATTATGACTTCCTATAATAGGTTATCTGTTACAAGTACCTATTATACTTCATGATTTGTCAGGAATTTCCAAGACTTGCCAAGACCTGCTAACATGTAACCCCTATAACTTGTCAAGACTTAAGATTTTTAATAAGAAACAGAAAAAAGGAACCCATTTCATTTTCTATTCACGTGCCATGAGCTCATCTAAACACTCTCACCTGTACACTCATATTTTATATACAATGAATACAGAATCTATGAACCTGCCATATACGTACGTTGTTAATAAAGACCAACACATGCAAGTCAATGCTACAAGCCAATGCTACAAGCTACAGTTAGAACTTGAAAACTTCTGAAATGTTTTTTTACTCATCAACATTCTTTCTATTTTAATTTTGAGTTTTTTCAGTACCAAACTCAGATAAACTTCCTGATGATCTCCTTATGATTTTCTATGAACTCAATATGGCTTCGGTTTATGGTCCAATTCAAGACCGTGGAAAACCTGTGTAAGCTTAACTTTTAAGGTACAGAAGGGCTAACAGACAAACTCAAAGCCTCACCTTTTAACAAGAGAGCAGGTGAGGGCCCAGCCTGCAGCAAAATCAGGGTAGCTGAAAGCAGTTGGCTCTTCTGAGAAGGCATAGTGGTGGATAATCGTTGCACCAGCATCATAAAGAGGTCTTCCCAGAAACCACTCCTGTTGGAAGATAGTTATCTTTTAAAACATTTTATTGCATTTTAGCACTATGGTCAGCATTAAGGTCAACTAATAAGCATATTACCCATCAACTCCCTCATGCTTTGGCACATCACAGCATAATGCAACTTTTCCACAGATAATACACAGATAAACACTTTTTTGGTGTAAACATGAGTAAAAATTTCCACTTCTGTTTCTAAAAATTCTTTATATCCAAAAATCTATCATTACCTAGGAAAGTAGGTAATGATATAATTTAAAACTTTAAATTATAAAAGACGAAAGTAGTAGGGGCACTACCAGACATCCACTAGGAGTCTTAAAACACATTAAGAATGCAAGAAATCTCACAAGTTAACTCTTGACAAGGCACACCTGAAAAACGATTCCAGGTGACGACCTCATGAATCTGATAAGAGAATGCCATGAGTGTGCCAAGCTGTCATTAAAGCTAAATGTAGTTACTTGGGACAATCTAAAATGTATTACATATTCTGGGTTGTTTAGCACTTCTTCTTTGTTTACAACATAGAATTAATGTACAATGTAAAAAATAAATAAATAAATTAAAAAAAAAAGAATAAAAAAGTTTTAAAAAAAAACACTAGAAGATGTGTCCAAACTTTTGCCTGGTACTGTATATCCATTAACAAGCTTCTGTCAGAACTTGATATTTGACTGCTCCTCTTGAGAGAACTGAGACTGTTCAGTTAAATATGGCACAGATCCAACTTTAAAGCATGGCCTACCAAATGTAGAAAAGAGTGAATGCTCCATCTATCCATCCATCCATCCATCCATCCATCCATCTACTGTATCTATCTTTCTTTCTTTCTTTCTTTCCAATATCTACCTGATGACTTTAGGTTGTACTGAATAATTCTGAGTAAGGCTTCCTTTTTTAGAATTTTATCCTTAACACACCTGTCCTATTGGCAGCAAAGACATGCACCATGTTTCAATACTTTTTTAAAAAAAAGTTAAAACCTTCAACCAAAAATATTTTTTATTTCTTCATGTGGTCAGCGGCAAACATTAGTCAAACAAAAAGGTGTGACTTTTGGGATAGGGGCTTGGTGGAGCAGGAGCAGCTGAGGGTAACAGTTTTGCTTTTCTTCCAGACCTTTCTTCCAGACTTGGCTATGCCCCTCCCCCCCCACCCATCCCCACTAAGTTTTACTTCAATTTTTATTTCAACTAATATTTATGTTCACAATTCAACACTATCCTTCCAGGTTTTAATAATGTATTATATAGTTCCTTAACCTAATTCTAGTCATTTAAAAGTAATCTTCTTTATTTGATGCATGCAAATAATTTAGTATCTTTTTTCTGGTGAGGCAGTTTATATCTACAACCATTTTAAGTGTTATAAATTTAACTGGCATGCTCATGAGGGTTTAACATACAGTATGCTGCCCATTTAAAATTGCCACATGGGGTTGAAAATATGCTGGAAAGGCAGACTTTAAATTATAAATGACTAATGTTATTAAAAAAATTAACACACTAACGTATTACAATAGTTCAAATTAAGGGGTGAATAGCTGGATAGAAGAATAACTTACTCTCAAAGGGTTAAATCTGCTGAGAACCTGTAGCAGTTTGGATAAATCAACAAGAGTCTCCTCCTCCTGGAAAAAAATCCACAAAGAGCTCCGGCAGTAACCTTCAGCCAGCCTGAGAAACAAACACTTCAGTATGTCTTAATTTTAAAAGCCCCAGCAATTCAATGTCAAATAGAACATCAACTTCTTTCAACAGCAGCAGTAATTTATTTAATGTTAAAGTGAATGTAGATCAAAGAAACCGGGTGAAGCAAACCTGCTCATGTAAAACTATGCTTTACTAAAATATGTTCCAGGATACTGTATGTTTGGTGTATCAATTTGATTCATATTAAGACATCATGAAGATTAGAAAAGTTCAGGTAACATTTATAGTATATAGATTTATATTTTTGCAATATGCAATGTGTACACCCACAAGCATACTGCCGATACTGAGACTACATGGTCTACATGGTTAAACTTTTACCTTAGTGTCCATAGACACCATTCTCAGGATGGTAACTAACGTACTCTATCCAGCTGGTGATCCATCATGGCAAAAAGTACACAGTGTCTCTTTCACTTGGCTAAAGGTCATAAACTAGATATACATTATAGGATGATGAGAGGTGCATATTATACTCTTGATTTTGTCTATTAATTGTGTGAGATCGCTTTTAATTTCACTTTTTGCATATTATAGATTTGTCTTTTGTACAGTAAAACCATTTGTTATTTTCACCAACTACAGATTATTATTTGTCATTAGATACATTCAGTAAACATTGTAAATTTGGGTCTGATTAAAAAAAGCAGTTATTGCAGTCATATCCATAAGCATAAGGACAGTGGCAATATTTATAACTCCCAATAATCAGATGGATTTTTAATTATTCCAAATATTCTTGAATCTGTGCAGACTTTTTTTTTTCTTTTCGGTTTTACAGGGTTACCAGTAGTCTGTATTTTAAACCCTATGTACTGGAGTGTACATGATGTTGTCACTTGATTGTAGACATATTCTTGACTTTTTTTTTCTTTACCAATAAATGAAGTGTGTAATCATCCACTTTAATTTTATATAACTGTATATCAGTTTAGTCTCCCAGGCCTTTTAGTGTTACTGAACTCAACAGCAGATGTTTTTCTTTTAAAGAATGTAACAAATTGTTGAAATGGCCACTCCTGAAGTTTGTGCTATCTCTGTGATAGGTCTGTTTTTTCAGGCTAATAATGAAAAACTTCAAATTGACTGAATTCAGATGAAAAGCTATAAAAATCCACATTTAACACTTAAAATCAACTCCATACATTGTATCACCATAATTTGTCATGAAATAATGAAGAAGCAAGTTACACTTGGTCATGAAACTGCTTTTCACTCACTTGTACAATTGCTTTTGTGCCTGAAAATAAAGGGACTAGATAAAAATGGCAGTAATCTGTAAATAGTAATCTGCAATATTTTTGTTAAACCCCTTGAATTAATGTTAAAAGTCTTAAATTACATCTTAATTATATAATTCCAAATCCATTGATGATGTGTGGAGGAAAAAGTCTGCCAATATCCAATACTATGAATCAGACTGTGTATATTTAAATAAGATAATTAATCAATTTTATTATGGTGTGGTATTTCAGTTGTAAGGTTAAAACACACATTTAACCACACGTTAGCTGCATTTGTCCATTCTTGGTCATAGGACAGCCATGGACCAAGACACTCAGTCACTCACTCATTGCCTATACTGCTTTGTCCTGTACACAGGGTCGCAGATGGCCTGGAGACTTAGAGCACGGTACGGTTTGGACAGGGTGCCAAACCATCGCAGGGCACAAACAACGCACCAGGGCTAACCACTACGCCACTCTGCCGCAAGGGCTATAAGAAAATACCATCTTATAGTTTAGTCCAACACTTGGACTAGTGATCATTCAAAGTGTCATTCAACCCTTTAATATGACCAAAATTCATCAACTTCTCCTATTAGGACAATCTCAATCTTAACAGTTTTGGTGTCTGATATGATAAATTTAACAATCTTTTTAGTAAAAACCCATCAATGCAAATTAGCAGTTTGACAGCAAAACATGATAAATGCCAATTTCTGACTTTTACTTATTAATTCTCTGGCACACAAGGTTGTCTAGCACAAATAGCACATAATTGATTCATTTGAAAACTGCTATATAGCCTTATTTTAGAAGCTTTAAACATCCTTGACTTTGCTTTGTTTTGAGCAAAGCACATCACCTAGCCTCCAGCATTTCCAGCAAAAGCCAACAAGTCGTCATGAACCAATCGCATCACTTTTTTTCTGTGACGTGATCACTGAAGCAAAGGTACTTCCTGTGCAACACAGAGGCTGCCATGAGTTGTTTAAGTATGTTCAAAGGTTTTTTGGATAATGTTGAAGCCTAAAAAAGCACAATTGCACTTTGTTGTCACCACTGCAGTCACTATTCACACTATAGTGTGTATACCTTGTTGTACTGTGAACAACAAGGTATACTGCGATTTGGATGTTGATTGAACAGCATGTTACATATTTATTAAAATTATGTGGGATACTGCATTGTACGCAGAATGGTGAGGCAGATAAATATCATTACAAAACTTCAAATATACACAAGCAATAAAGTGCATTTCTTAAATCAAAAAGGTTTTGTGTGCACCAAAACAAAGACCTTTTTTCCTAGATCTAATTTGCTGCCACTAAATTCTGCTTGAATAAGCACAAAATCAGAATTAACGCATGACGTTGTTTTATTTTTTTATTAAAACTCAAATTACATATTTTATACTATACTGCATACTTAAATGATCACAAACTCATTTGCCGGATCACGTACCCATTGTGACAAAACTGTGGGAGATGGAGTTACAGCTTAAAAAAAAAAATCTAATAAAATTCAGAATTATAAAACTCAAACCATTCTGAGAAATCATTTTTGCCATTTGTGCTTTTTAACACAATTGTGGCTCAAATAAATCAGTTTGGAATACTATGTTCTCCATTTGAAAAAAATATGGAGTCACCTCTTTTTGCTGTCAAACTGTTCAAATATACAGATGTGTCTAAGTGGCCTGCAGTCTCTGGCATAGTAAGTACAGTATATTCATTATACTGATGTGAACATTTTTTTTCACCTGCTGGTTCAAAACTTAAATATTATGCAAAACCTTTTTGAAAATGCAAACAAGAAACTAATTCAACATGTTAATCAGGCCTGTATTAACAACTGATAGAAGTTTTAAATATTTTAGTTAGCAGAAAGTGCTTGACATCTAATCACAATTAAATTTCTGTCTGTGCTTTGGTTTGACCCATCTCTAAGGTAAAACACACTTAATTCTACTGAAGGTGAGCTTGATATACTGTATGATGTATACAGTGCTATACTGTATACAGTACAGTCAGTTATCATAGAATGGATCAGAATACCCAACGTAACAGCAGCTAGGGTAAGTCTTAGACACAAGCAGCAAGAAGGATTTTATGTAAAGTATATATAAAATATATGTAAATTATAAGCCTGAAATTACAGGAAACAGGAAAATTCAATATTAGCGAAATAAATAATAAATATTAGCTATAGTAATTGAATTATTGAGACAGCATTGAGAGAACACCCATACCACACTCCTCTTTCTATTATATGTACAACCTTAATATATGTAATAGTGTCTACTACTATCACCATTTTGATGTTTTTTTTTATGCGGATAAAAGTGGTGCTCACCGAGGCAGTGCAGGAAGAATCCCCCAGTTTCCATCGTATTCTGACAATTCATGGAGGAGAACAACCTCTGGTGAGCTCTGCAGGACACCAGAAATCTGCTGAAGAGATCTTTAATTTCCTTCAGCATGTATAGTTTGTTTACACATTCTGACTAGCTTATAGCTTATATACTGTACACAGGTCCTTAAATATTTGGTCATTAATAACATTGTCATTTTAGCTATCAACTACAACACAATAGTATTACATAAATACTAATAATAAAACCAACAAATCTTTCACCTTTAATTTGAAAGAATTTGCAACCAATTTTTCAAAGCATCGTCCATGGCAAGTTTTGTTTTATTCTTTCATTATTTCACTTACAAGTATGCAGCTAAGCAGTCTATAGCTGATGTCACATGCTATTTACACTTGGAATCTGTTGCTGTTACCTCTAACTATGAAATCTAAAGAGTACTCACTGTCAGTGATGAAAGATGCAGATCTTGATCATGCTCAAATCAAAACCACTGTGTCATTGTCAACAATCAAGAAAAGCTTTCACCAGAGTGAAACCCCTCTGTAAAGGGTTATGTTTTAAGGGGTATGTTATTTTGTCCATTTACATTTGGTCCCTTAAAACGGGGAGAGCGGAGAGCTGCATTTCTTTCATAGTTTACCGTAAAAGATTATTGTAAATTATAGTTATTATTGTAAATGAAGTAAGGTTCAGTAATTTACTGAACATTTGCTGAACTCAGAACTTGGCCTTACCAGAGTCACAAAAAATGATGTGCAGTCTCTTTAATTCCCGTGCTCAGTATACTCATTTACGACTTTATAGCAGACACATGCATCAAGCAATGCAGCAAACCCAAGAGCAACCGAAAGGATAAGAAATACAGTACAGCTCTAGCCTCAAACTAAGATAGCCTTGTAAGTTTATAGTCTCACTAAACAACAGAAGTAATTTGTGTTCTATCATTGCAAAGGCTATAGGGCCAAATCGATTATACTGCCTTTGCTTAATTTAGCTTTTACAATAAATACAAAAAGTCTTAACAAATACAATATAAAGAACCATGCATAAATCAGTTTGTAAACCTAATCATATGTCAGTTAAAGGGATTATAATATCTTAATTCTGGTAGGTCTAAAATTACACAGATATATTGGTAATAAATTATCACAATCTTTATAAACAGGGTCTAATATAAAAAACTTAACAAGGTGATCCAGGCTAATCTACAGTATAGTATAAATAACTCACTAATGACAAAACTGATCATTTCTGTGAGTTATGTTCCTCCAAAACATGCTGGCTACTGGATACATTTTAAGCGTTTTATCCGTTTGTTCATTTGTTTGTTTGTGGAAAGTGAAGCTAATAATGTACCAATTTTCTCTAAATCTTTGGAAGTGCTTTGTTGGAACTAAGCATATTTATCTCAAACATTTGGATTTCCAATTTCCCTCATACCCTCTCTCTCTACACTTGGGAAAGCCTAGTTTTGTTTGACTTTAAAATGATGCTACTGCAGATCATGACATCCTGGCAGGGCAGAGTGTGATGGCTGTTCAATTAATACTGAAAATGCTAACTGAACAAAACCATTAGTGAATAATGAAAGAAAGATTAGCTTAATCTACAGTACGTGCTGTTGGGCAAAAATGTGTGCTCTCCTCTGCTCTGCTCTCTTGATGTGGTACGAATTCTTCTGACTCTGAATTACAAATACAACTTCTGAAAGTTCTGAAAAAAAGGGGAGCCGAGAGAGCGAGAGCAAGAGAGAGAGAGAGAGAGAGAGAAAACTGTTGAGATTTCTAACCTGAAGCAAAGACTGAAAGGCTGTATAGCAATTGTTCTATGCACTTAATGTTCAGTTGTTTTGTCATAAAATAATCATGTAGTTAACACTCTGCATCAACATTCATATTGCAGTTTTAATGGCATAACTCACCTATGCCTTGGTTGACAGAGCCATTTATGTTGAGTGTTTCCTGTGGAAAGAGACCAATGAAGGCTTCAGGCCAAGTGCATAAAAACACTGTGTAAATAGTGGAAGACACTTTACTGATATGAACATCATTACACACATCACTGATATTATAACTAGATTTCTAACATTTCAGATGCACAGCAAAACCCTACTTATTTTTAGTCCAGTTGAACATAGACGAACACCCCTGTGTGCTTCTGATTAAGTAAGACTCATTGGAGAGCCCTTAAAAATTCTATGTACAGTTGTGGCCAAAAGTTTTGAGAATTACATAAATATTGGAAATTGGAAAAGTTGCTGCTTAAGTTTTATAATAGCAATTTGCATATATTCCAGAATGTTATGAAGATTAATCAGATGAATTGCATAGTCCTTATTTCCAATGAAAATGAACTTAATCCCCCCAAAAAAACATCCCACTGCATTTCATTGCTGTCATTAAAGGACCTGCTGAGATTTCAGTAATCGTCTTGTTAACTCAGGTGAGAATGTTGTCGAGCACAAGGCTGGAGATCATTATGTCAGGCTGATTGGGTTAGAATGGCAGACTTGACATGTTAAAAGGAGGGTGATGCTTGAAATCATTGTTCTTTCATTGTTAACCATGGTGACCTGCAAAGAAACGCGTGCAGCCAACATTGCGTTGCATAAAAATAGCTTCACAGGCAAGGATATTGTGGCTACTAAGATTGCACCTAAATCAACAATTTATAGGATCATCAAGAACTTCAAGGAAAGAGGTTCAATTCTTGTTAGGAAGGCTTCAGGGTATCCGAGAAAGTCCAGCAAGCGCCAGGATCGTCTCCTAAAGAGGATTCAGCTGCGGGATCGGAGTGCCACCAGTGCAGAGCTGCTCAGGAATGGCAGCAGGCAGGTGTGAGCGCACCTGCACGCACAGTGAGGCGAAGACTTATGGAAGATGGCCTGGTGTCAAGAAGGGCAGCAAAGAAACCACTTCTCTCCAAAAAAAACATCAGGGACAGATTGATCTTCTGCAAAAAGTATGGCGAATGGACTGTCATATTCTCGGATGAAGTGATGACTACTGATAGAAGTAGCAAGATGATTTCAGATTTGATGATGCTATGTGATTTGGAAACTAAATAATTAAATAAATGATCAAGTGTGCAGATATTGTATTAAAGTGACCAGTAACTGTACAAGCATATTTGCGTCACAGTCATCCCTTTTGGCAATCTGCAACTCAAATAAGCCTAGCCACAGCTAACGGTGATGATATCACTGCTGGTGACTTAAGTTAACACTTAACTCACAGCTTCTTCTGGAGGTAAACTGTCAAACGAGGGGCAGCACTGTGGAACAGTGAACGTTGCCACCTCACAGGTTCAGAATGATCAGCTGGATGGGGTTCTTATCTGTTCAAGCACACATTGATTTCCTCTGATTTTCAAGAAAACTTTATAGTAGGTGGATTGGATACACTAATTTGGCTGACATGCGAATGTGCTCATGATGTCCAGTGGTGTACTGGCATCCCTGTCATGCATTTGGCACCAAATGTTCCTGGTATCGTGTCCATTGTGACGTTGACCAGGATAAAGAGATTACTGAATATAAATGAAAGAATAAATGAATTAAACCAACAAGGAACATTATTGTTGTCTTGATTCCCGCCTCGGGGTCTGTGTCTGTGCACACAGTTTGCATGTTCTCCCTGTGATTGCTGAGCTTCCTACAGGTTCTCCAGTTTCCTCCCACAGGACAAAAACATGCAGATTAGGCTAATTGGTGTACCCAAATTGCAAGTAGTGTGCGAGTGTTGACTGGAGGTCCTACCATGGCTGTAAAAATGGGAATAAATACAATATTCACCACTGGCCTTAACGGTCCCCAGTTGGACTACAGAGGTACCTAGATGGATGGATGGATGGATGGATGGGGGAAAAATGCAGCTAGTGCTGAATATAAAGCCAATTTCAGTACACTTTCTTTTAAGTTAACTACCAGGTTAAACTTTTAACATTTTCTAATATTTTCTAGAAAGGGCTCTTCCTCGGCGCAGTATCGGTTTAACCTATCGAGTGAACAATAGCGACTGTTTCAGCTCTCCGCGTGCTGTGGGAACGAGCGCTAAAGAAAAGAGCAGAAACGCAGTTCCGGTTCCGGCGGTTTGTTCTCACTTCAGAGCCACCTGCTGTGCCGTCATGAACACTGCTGACCGGAGGCACTGCAGGGACACACACACACACATACACACACACACACACACAGGGAAATGTGAGGTTCAGTACAGCGTGCAGTCAGACTTGTCCATGACAAACAGGCACCACTAATGCGAATACAAGCTCGCAAACATTCAA
This sequence comes from Clarias batrachus, assembly GCA_003987875.1. NCBI lineage: Eukaryota > Metazoa > Chordata > Actinopteri > Siluriformes > Clariidae > Clarias > Clarias batrachus. The sequence continues at coordinate 909,640 of QMIH01000092.1, forward strand.
CTTATTATACATTTACTCACCAAAAGACAACAGAAAGCAGCACATAAACCTGACACGTCCCACGGTTTCGTATGTTATCATTGCAAAATGCTCACTGCGTATTAAAAACAGACATTATAATAGCGCTGTACATCCACACATCCAACCTTTAAACGTCTTTTCTGAACGTGGGCTGGTGTTCTTCTAAACAGTGGATAAATGGCGCCCACTAGCGGTCGTCTGTGCACTAACTGTACAGTTCTACAGGACAGAAAAAAATAAAATAAAATAAAATAAAACGGTGGTGCAAAGCCTTTAACCTCTCAACATCAACTTCTCGTATGCTGTGTTTTTTGTCTAGTGCACACAAGGTATTTCACCTTCTACACACAGCAAATTAATTATGCAAATAAAGTAATAAAGGTCTTCATCGGTGGCACAGCGGTGTAGTGGTTAGCACTGTCGCCTTGCACCTCCAGGGTCTGGCCAGGCTTGATTCCTGTCTCTGTGTACATGGAGCCTGCATGTTCTCCCCGTGCTTGGTGGGTTTCCTCCGGGTACTCCGGGGTACAGTCCAAAGACGTAGTGTGTGAATGATTGTGTGTATGTCTGTGTGTGTGCCCTGCGATGGATTGGCACCCTGTCCAGGGTGTACCCCGCCTTGTGCCCTAAGTCTCCTGGGATAGGCTCCAGGCCCCCCGCGACCCTGAATACAGGATAAAGCATGTACAGATAAAGAGGTCGTCATACTGTAAATATTCTTGTGAATAAACTCTCGATCTAACACAAGTATTTTCTGCATTTTATGCGCACAAAATAACTCGTTCCCACAAGATAATAACGTGTGCAAACAAGATAATAATAATAATAATAATAATAATAATAATAATAATAATAATAATAATAACAAAAAAAAATCTGACTTTCTGGGTACTGTAGGTACTTATAGATATAGTATTCCATAAATTCCATATTATTTTATTACTAATATAAGAATTTTATTATTATTGTTGTTGTTGTTATTAGTATTCTTAGTATTTCTTTATTTCTTTATTTGAAATATTATGTCTTGAAAACTGGAGGACGTAGTTTAAAAATATATTAAAATATATATTATATTAAAAGATATTCCTTAGTACTGAATGACTTTCTAATTAACCAAAACCAATATTTAACTAGAACTTTAAATAACACTGCTCTTAAAAGTTTTAAACATGCTTTGCTTTTTTGGCTTTTTTCATTGCTCTTGGATGTCATCTTGGCTGAAGTTGGTTTGAAGTTGGAAGTCGGATGTTCAACAGATATTCAGCTCAGAAGACCTCCGGGTCACAGATCATCAGCTCAACTACCCTGCAGATGATCACACTGACTTGAAGACCATCTGTGAGTTACTGACTGACTGAAATATGATTGAGCCTACTTGCCACAAAACTTGTGCCGTATGCTGACATACATGAGGACTGATAGATTTAAAAAGTTTTTTTTTTTAATCTATTCAGTATTCGGTGGTATATTTAGCTTTTTCATGTTAATAATTCTTTATTATTACATTTTAATATATCATTATATACAGTGTATATGATTTTATTTCAATAACCTCCTTTTATTTCAACAACCTCCCAATAATGTCCTGCAGAGGGCACTCCACTTCATACTGAATATCATTACATTGCATGTTTATTATTATTTTCTTTTTTAATATTATACTTGTCTTTTAATAATTTCCAGGTCATGTGACCTACAGTTTTAAATATTGTATCTTCCTGTCAAAGGACGAAGTTCCATTATAGTATATTTTTCTCAAAGTGTTCTATGAAAATATAAATACAAAATGAAATACAGGAATAAGGTCAAACAATGCTAAAAAATTTTTTTTAAGTATGGCCACTTTTCAAGGAATGTTGTTACAATGGAATAGTTCCCATAATATGTAAATATCGTAAACATATAATATTTCTGTTATATATTTATTAATACATTTGAATAGGCATAGTCATCAATAAAAGAGGTGTGCACTCTGCTGAAATTACAAATATGTATATTTTGGACCAATTACATGATATGCCACTATTAATCATATTATCTAATAGTAAAAACGTAATAACAAACTGAAAAATTATACATAAGTACTCAAAGTACATTTAATATTAAAACATTTAAACATCTATTTACATGGTTGTACCTCATGCAGGACATGTAGCCTCATGGTGTAGAACAAATATCTTAAATGACAGGGAGATTATTGAAATAAAACGATAATATTTCTATTAAATATTCATTAGGTCAGTATTAAGCAAATACAAACCAGGACAAACAACAACATATAACCTTTTTCACCATGTCATTATTAAATTTGAAAAAATGTTGGCTATAAGCACCCCAACCCACTGAAATCAGTAGCTTGTTATTATCTTAGCGTTTCTGGTATCAGTCTCTTGTATCATTGTGAAGAAATTTTGGCCCATTCTTCATTACAATATTGCAATGGGGATTGGTGGCACAGTGACCTGCCGTGTGAAGGTTTCGGGTTCAAACCCTAGCCACTGGATGAGTGCCAGCCCCAAGCCTGGATAAAATGAGAGGGTTGCATCAGGAAGGGCATCCAATGTAAAACCTGTGCCAAGTGTGTTGTGTTGTATTGGCTAACAACTCCACTTCTCCTTTTTGGTCTCATTTGTCCATATTACTTTGTTCCAGAAGTCTTGTGGTTTGTTCAGATGCAGTTTTTCAAACCTCAGCCATACTTCTGTGTTCTTTTTATACAGAAGAGGCTTTCTTCTGGCAACCCTCCGAAACAAACCGTACTTGTTCAATCTTCTTCTAATTGTGCTGTCAGGGACCTTACCATTTATCATACTCTGTAAGGCCTGTGGGGTCTGAAATGTATCTCTTGGTTTTTTTCTTCTTGGTTCTCTAAGCATTGTAAAGTCTGACCTTGGGATGAATGTGCTGGGTGTCCACCCCTTGGAAGACCCTGGGACTGTCTTGAATGCTTTCCACTTGTGAATAACGTTTGTCCTTCCCTCTTGGCATTGTGTTAACACACACCTGAATGCTCCGGACTAGGCAAATTGACAAAATTTTATAGAGGTCTGCACACCTACTGGTGATCAATTAATAAAGTGCTAATGATTAGAAACGTATCCTCTTAAGTCCTGACGAAGCAGTAAGAGGGTACTCAGTGTGGTCATGGTGGGGATGGAAAGGGTGAGGTGCTATTGCTAGTCTCTGTTAATGATCAACCAGCACTGATTGATGACCAGAAGGCTGATATTTGTTGAATATCTAACCTCAACCTAACAACTTCACCATAATAATTATAACTGCTTGTTTGCATGTTAATGTATAAAATGATATATTATTATTAGTAATAGTAACAGTACTATGCTTTGAAATTTTAATTGTAAAGCATAGTCAAGTCTAAACAGAAAACATGCAAAACCAGCTGTACTTTAGTTCTGTGTGTGTGTGTGTGTGTGTGTGTGTGTGTGTGT
>QMIH01000092.1:913188-1016152 GCA_003987875.1 Clarias batrachus
GTGTGTGTGTGTGTGTGTGTGTGTGTGTGCGTGCGTGCGTGTGTTTTGCAGCCTCCAGCTGATTCACAATAGTTCTGTGACAAAAGTTCAATGATTAAAAACACAAGTAATTAAAAAAACAATAATGTGGTTACACTAATACAATGGATACTATATGTGTATGTGATAGGGTGAAAGCTGTTCGTCTTCTTTGACCTACCTCCTTTACATACAGTAGAGGGTCACTCCTAAGGAGAAGCTAGGATAGCATTTAAACACAGGCTTCTTAAATTCTATCTTCTTTGTCTTCATCTCCAAATTTGAGATGAGGTGGAACTGTCAGTGTCTCAACCACCATAATGCAGTTTTCTTTGGTTTCTTCCTTGTAGAGGTCATACTTTGTATGAGACACCAAACTCACAATAAAAAGGTTAAGAGAAACACTCAACAGCCGAAAGACTGATTAGAGGGAAGTCGGTACCTGCATTGACAGACCCATCGGACGCATCTGATTAGTAACAAACAGCATGTGAAGGTTTTCTTCACCCTTTGCTTCTTGTCCCTCGATGTCTCTCTGTTAGTTTGCACTTGATGAGCTCTGAGTTTCTTCATTTTCTTCTCTTGGTTTTGGACATCTTTGCAGTATCTCATTAAAGCAAGTATTGGTTTGTTCAGCATGTTTGGTGATTTCTCCTGATGCAGATTATTTTTCCCCATGTAACTCATAACTGTTACACCATTGCCTGTAATTGAATGACGCATTGGTGTAGAGGTGGTTTCAACTGGTTTTGAGTCTTGAAGTAGGTTTTGCTTATAACTGCGGTACATCCGTATGACTAGAATGAACAATGATGTACTTTCTAAGAGCTTGTGTTGTATGTTGTTTTCTTCACTTTCTCCGGTTCAATGTTATTTTATTTTTACAGCACTTATAACAATTGTCGTTGTTGCAAAATAGATTTATAGAATTTTTTTAAAAACTCCCTGAGAACAGACCTCATTCACCACACACATCCCAAGCAAACCATACAGGGCCATCCAACCAAGAACTGGGTAACCAGGATGCGTCAGAGGGCAGATGGGGTCGTGTCAACTCAAGAGTGCCATGTGTATCGTGACAAAGGGAGACCAGAAGGAAATACAATGGGCTCCCTAGGAAGTAAAGCAACCAGTCACTCCACCATTAACAAACCTGAGTGATCAACGAGAGTGGGGAAGACAGCGTGCGAACATATCACTTCACCATAAAACTCTACGTCCATGAGTCCCCCAGATCTGCTCCTTTACCTAAGGCAAATTTATTCACAAAAATGCTTGGCTAAATTATTTTTTTAACCTAGACTGTGTATGAACATTCATTATAAGTTTTCATAATACATGTACCAGAATGAAACCTGCATCCTTGGATTGAAGTAGGTGTGGTGGATCATAAAACACTATCAGGTCACTCAGGTACAGTGATGCAAGAACATATAGGTCAATAATAATATTTTATAATCAATGTGAAATTTCACTGGGAGCCATGGTGTTCATATCTTCTGCTTCTAATAACGATTCTGGATGCTGCAATTTGGAGCTTGTTTATGCACCTACAGTAGTGGAACATCCAGACAGAAAGGCATTCCAGTAGTCCTACCTAGAAGTAACAAAATCATGAACTAGTTTTCCTGTCTCATATAGTAACATTAAATTTCTTATATTGCCAATATTTCTGAGACGAAAAAATGCTATCCTAGGAAAATTATCTCCATGAGCTTCAAATGAAAGACTTGAATCAATAATTACACCAAGCTCTACTGCTGCACATGATGAAGTTAGTGTGATCATCCCCTATGTGATGAAATCATACCCTATGTGGATGAAATGTTCCTTGTCTAAATCTCTTGGCACCAGAGTGATGTCTTAATTAGTGTGCTGTGCCTTCACAATATGCTAGCTAGTGCCTATAAGATTCACATTGTACACGTGATTGAAATGTGTTACTGAGAAATGCATTGTAAATCTGAGCCATAAAAACAATGACTGTGCTCTAACATGCCTATGTAGATTTAATACATAATACATAATGAACGTTGACGTCCCATATACAAAATGCACTAAATCAGCATGAACAAAATATCATTGGGCCTTAACAATATATTGTTGATCTTTCAAAGATCTATAGTCTCTATATGTTAACCTTGTAAAATGAACTGTTGATTGTTAACTAATGTGAACTAAATTGTGAAATAAAAATAAGCATAGATGTTAGTAAACTCATTAATCTAAGATTTCTTACAGAATAATCTAAATCACACAATAGTAATCATAGCAACAATTTTACCTGTAGCTCACCTACTAAAGCAGAAACACAGCACACCAGTAATATTAAAGGTGTTTAACTTAATTTGTTTTTTAGAAATTCCAAAATAGAGAGAAGAGAATAAAGTTCACCTCATTTAATTTGGTCTCTTACTGTCAGAAAAATACTAAATAACATAAAATTATTTTTAAGTACAAGTCATTTCAAGATCTGTGCCATATGTTGCAGCCAAATGTGGGTACTTTACACTCTACATTACACTCTAATGTGTTGGACTGCTGGTTGAAAGATCACAGGTTCAAACCCCAGCACCACCAAGTTGCCACTGTGTAGGTGTAATGATTAAAATGTAAGTTGCTCTGGAAGGAGCCTGCCATACATGTACAGTACAACATTTGTGATACACTATGAGTGATTACAGTACTTACAACTTGTTTTTTTTTTTGAAAATCACAAATAAAAAAAATAAAAGACATATGACACAGAAAGACAAATACATGTTAATAAAAAAGTAGACAAATAAATTAGTGTCCAGGGTAGAAATGATTCTTCATTAACCACAACAATAGAATCAGATGCCAGAAGTGAGTGGCTGCACTACCGGCTTGCACCACTAGGTGTCCCCGTGGTCCTATTTTCCCGTTATTCTATTGGAAATTACAGACCGTTAGAAGCACGTGGTGATGTTTACTGTGGTAAACAATGACCTCACCGCGTTACATTTAGACATTACTTCATTCAGTACGAAACACGTTCTGAGGAAGATTTATGAGTAGTCAATGAATTTGATGATAAAGTTTTTAGCATCCAGTGTTTCACTGATTGATATGAACGATTCATATGCACTAAGAAAGGGGAATAGAATTTGAAAGAATAGCAGTTATAGTAAAAAAAAAATGTGCGCAAGCATAAATGTACAATTACATTTAAACGATTGGTAACATATCATGAGCCAAACCGAATGGCTTTGTTTTTGTGTCTGCTCCGTGACAGGGACTAATGCGTGTGGCGCTCCGCTCGTGACGTCACTGTCACCGCTGGAGTGTAATGTGATTTTTCTTTCGTTAATTGTCATTTATGTGATGTGTTTTTAAACCATGAACTAAAGGCCCATGTTGCGTGATTATAACGATCATCATGTATCCTAAATCTGATAAACACTCCATCAGAGACTGTCCTCCAAACGTGCTCTTTGTTGTCTAGGCGTGCACCGGCGAGGGGCGGGGCTTATTTACAACTAGACGAGGTGGCGTCTCAGTGCAGCGTAGCTCGGCTTCTGATTGGATAAGATTTATACCTAGCGACTGAGAAACCGGTCTATAGCAAATAGGAAACGCCCCCACCCTGTACCGGGAAACTCACTTAAACCAGAGCGTGAGACGTTCAACAGTTCAGTGTGTTGTGGCGTGGAGCTGTACAGCGTTTGATGAAGACGTTCAGAGTAACGACTATGATCACTGAGATCAGAGAGCGAGAGAGACATAGTAATGATTCACTTTTCTAGTCATTCTTAGTTGTGCTCCTAAACCGTGGCGCTGAGTCCGGACCGCGCATCCTGGTTTAGATTAGACACGGGGTCGGGTTTAGCGAACTTAAAACGAGACGCGCCTGTATAACGCGATACATCTGAATTTAACGCCCAAAAGCAAAGCGCAGAGATGCCGGAAGCTGGGACAGACATGAACATGGACCGGCTCTTTGAGCTGAAAACGCCGGCTTCCACCGGTACGGAAAACATCCCGCCTCCGTCTCTGTCCACTGGTCCATCAGGGGACATCCTCCGTAACTTTTACCACACCAAAAGAGTCGGAAATTACCTGATCGGCAGGAAGCTCGGAGAGGGCTCCTTCGCCAAAGTGCGCGAGGGGCTGCACGCGCTCACCGGAGAGAAGGTGACGTTACTGTTACTGCCATTCCTCAAGTAATTCATAATAACATCGTTCACACATTGTTTCAGCGATGCGACATACTACGGTGTGTTTAAAATCCAAACTGTAATGTAAATAGCATGCCATAATATCATGTTTATTTGCATTGCATTGTTTATATGAAGAAGAAAAAAAACGTGATCATATTGTTTCTGTTAAAATGCCAAAAAAAAAAAAAAAACCGTGCATGCTGTATCGTGTTATCATGTTTAATTGCGTTGTTGATATGGAAATGCTGTCAGTATCGTGTTTCTGTGGAAATGCAAGAGGGCTGTGCATATAGCTTGATAAGTCAAACGTCTAACTTAACGTTATGTTATGCTATCAATGTTTTACCCCTCTCACAAACCAGCACTATCACTAGCAATCAATAATACTATAGTATAGTAGCAGAGAGAGAAGGTGCAGTAAAGCTTTTAATTCATGCCATCTTATACTGCATATGCTTTTCTGTTTGCAAGGCACCAGGGGTTTTTTTGTGCATCAGTGTTCAAGTCATATATAGCTATGTAAATGTATAATATTAAGCTTTGCATGTAATTTAAATTCACATTCTAAAATATTTATTATTTCTCTGGGTGCACTTGAACTACAATCCACCACAGGAGTGTACAGGACCCTCCAGTTAAACACACATAGTACTTATGTAATATCAAGTAATGAAGGTACTCCTCTAGGCTTATTGAGATTTAGGTATCTAAATTAATCTTAGATTAGCCCAGAAAGCTGTTATCACTTTGAAGTCATATTTTGTTGCTTCAGCAAGTTCACTATGAACCAAGTAGTGAATAGGAGTGAACTTTCACAATGGAATTGGCAAATGACATGGGTTGTCATGGAGAAATCATGGCCTTTATAATGTGCATACAAATAAACAATTTTGCAAGCTCTTTGTCCTACAGAACATCATGTGATAATGCAATTGTATTCTAATAATTTTATGTTCTTTCAATATTGCATTTTTAAGTATTATTATTTTATAAAAATCTTCCCTGGTGTGGTAATTAAGCTGAAGCCTAAGCTTATCACCTAGTGTCTGCCTTTGTTCAGTTCCTCATTTTGCACAATGTGTTCACTGACATATTTGAGAGAAAGTGGCTTGTTTTTTTTTGACAAATTCTCCTCAATATCCTACTCACTACATTAAGGATTAATCCGGCGCTTCAACACTTGCCTTTGACTGTTGCTGTGGGGACAAAAACCGTCTCATCCACTGATGATGCAAACACCAGAAATCTCGACCAGGAGAGCGCGTGCCTTGTTCTCCCTTCTCCTCATTCGCTGGCGCTCAGATGACATCATTGGGGGGCTTGGGTGGGGCGGTGGGAACACAGCACATGCTTCTCCTGTGTGTTTTGATCATGTGTAACCCATTTTCATCCTTTGTCTGTGGAGAAGATAAACATGTTAGCCTTGAACTCTCGGGGTCCCCCCCTTACCATCTACCCCCACAACCCTATTTGGCTAGCCTGAGCTGATCATTGGCGACGGATCAAGAGCAAGTGTTGTTACATTTGCATTTAGGTGACTGTTTTGAATATATCACAGAAAGGCTTTTAAGGCCTGTCTTTACATCTCTTTAGTCCTTCTGTTAGTCTAATTGGTGTAATTATTTGCTCAATTGGTCATGTATGACCTGTTGGCACACAAGCTCTTTTATAGTCTGATAATTTGCCATGGCATGGCAGGCCACCTTCTGAAACCTGTTCATTTGCAAATACAGAGATGAGCACTTTGATCAGCAGTGAAACAAACAGAACCGGGCTCTTTTCAGGATTTCACTGTTTAAATTCTCCAAAAAAAAGGAAGACCCACATGTACTATAGAATGCTGCAATAAAATATCAATGAAGACAATTTGCAATATATTTCTAAAGGCTTAAATCAGTTACCATTGTTTTAGAGGTCAGTTAGGTTTCCTTTCATATGGAAGAATTTTGATGTTCATTTAGAAGTCTCCTCCTCCCCAAAGGGTTGAGTTATTGTGACAAGTGTTTCTATTGTGTAGAGCCTAAGAGTGTTAATAGTGCAGCCCCCATGCATAAATACATACATATACACACACACACATACATAAACACATTTGTCACCATTCTAGTAGCTTGGGTGTTTATTCAGCATTAGTGGTTTGTGCTCGTCTGTGGTGACAAATGGGTGGCATTAACAGGCCATTTGGGGTCCCAGCCCCTGGGTGGATGTGGTGTAAAGAGCTCGGGAACTTAGCTATTAGGTCATTTGTCCAGAACCCTTCCCCCGTTACCTCCTCTTTCTCCACTGGCTTCACTGTGGATTGTTTATATAATACGAGAATCGAAATCTCTATTATGTACTGTTGGTTAGTTGCAAACATTTTACTTTACAATGTTTAAGGACAGTGACCTGGTCATACGATCTGTTGGCAAGAGGACGTGCATATATGCATATTCAAAGATTATTTGCATCTTCATCAATTTAAGAGTGCCTATGGTGGTCGTGTTATAGCTTTCAGGAAATCGAATAAGATAAAACAGTTGTGTTAATGGCATGAGTCTTCTCCGTATGTTTTCTAGGTGGCGGTGAAAGTGATCGACAAAAGAAAGGCCAAGAAGGACTCGTACGTTACCAAAAACCTGCGCAGAGAGGGACAGATCCAGCAAATGATTCGTCACCCTAACATCACGCAACTGCTAGACATCTTGGAGACGGAAAACAGTTACTATCTCGTGATGGAGCTCTGCCCCGGAGGAAACCTAATGAACCACATCTACGAGAAGAAGCGACTCGATGAGAGAGAGGCACAGAAATACGTCCGACAGTTAGTCATGGCCGTGGAGCATCTGCACAGGGCTGGGGTCGTACACAGGTAAGATAGAAATGTCATAATGTGTGATTTTAAGCTTGTATGGTTTACTCTAGCTGAGCATCTTCAATTCAGTTTCACTCACCTTTCTGTATGGTATCTTTGAGAATTAAATGTTTAGAATTTTGTAGATGTATGCGATCAAGAGATCAACATAAAAGCACAATAGAATTAGACATTCTTTGTCTCCCATTGTGAAACATGTGAATGGGTCTAATGCGTTATATGTTAATTAAGATTGTTGGCTTATCTGATACTTAGATATAAAATGTAAAGCTGTATCATTATTTTTCTTTCTTCCTACAGAGACCTGAAGATTGAAAATCTTTTGTTAGATGAACAAGACAACATCAAGCTTATAGGTAAGTGACTAAACACACACTTGAATCTTTTGTTAAATACTGTTTTATACTGCATGTTATAATATTATTCTTATCAGACTTAAGACAGGACTTTTAACAATGCATCATCAACCGAGTCCTACTCCAGCACTCTCAACTCCACTCTAAACTCATAGCACAATTAAGTCGTCCTCGTTGGCATGTGGTGAGGACTGATGGAGCAATCATTATCTCATTAAAACCAAACAACCTCTCACCTCTGTGAAAGTCTGCCTCAGCATACAGAGTTGCTGGTTAACAGCTGAATGTGACAGACAGGGTCATTGTTGGACAGCTATAAACCCCCCTCAGCTGTGAGAGCGTTGCTGAAGACTGCCATGATTAGATTTTTCTGTGGCACGGACTTAAGCAACGTCGTCTGTAAGCTGAAGCAACATTCACCCTATTCAGAATTCCTCTCTTGTTTTGTGCTGTAACACAGATTTTGGACTTAGCAACTGTGCAGGGATCCTGGGATATTCTGACCCCTTTAGCACACAGTGTGGAAGCCCAGCCTACGCCGCTCCCGAGCTGCTCTCAAGGAAGAAGTACGGACCCAAAGTAGATGTCTGGTCAATGTGAGTTAACCTAAGATGCACTGCATGATTACTGTTTATTTCACACACTGAAGCAAGTAATCTCTTTCTGTTTTACAGCAATGCAATTGTTTTAAAAAATCATCTCTGTTAAAGCACACAGTTAGATGTAAAACTATCATGTTTGTAATTATATGAACATAAAGTAGCACAGATTTATTTAAGTGTTAATTAGAAAAGCTGTTCTATGGACATAAAATCATAAGATGGTATGTAAATCATATGTAAAATGATGCTTACAAGGTAACCTTATAACCTGTGCATGGTTAACAGTGTATGTGTTTTTGGTTCATGCAGTGGAGTCAACATGTATGCCATGCTCACTGGCACCCTCCCTTTCACGGTGGAGCCTTTCAACCTCAAAGCATTGCACCAGAGAATGGTGGACAAGGACATGAACCCTCTGCCTGCATCACTTTCCTCAGGTACACATAAGCATTACCATGTAATTACCATGTAATTACCATGTAACACACTTTGAAATCAGCAATTCCATAGGACCAATAGAAAGTCCATAGGTTTATATATTGGACTAAAGTCTTTTATCAGCTGTGTAACCAAAGCACTTCCGAGGCTGAAGACGTGAAATCATTTAATCATGCCATTGTGGTTGATTTTGAGTGGTTCATTCAAAAACCCTAGTATATTATTTACAGCGTTTTGGTATTCAAGACCCCATTATTATGCGCTTCCCTTGGGACTGAAATGTGTGAAATCATAGGAAAAGAAAATTGATCACGATAAAATGTAATCGGTTTGCAGCAACTATTGGTCCTCTTTAAGACAGACGGACACAAAACAAGCCCGCAAATAACCTCGCTACAGTATAACAGGTCCACAGGAAAAGGCTATACATTTAAATATGGCACTGAAATAAGATGATCCTCCTTATGTAACAAATATACTGTATCGTCATAGACACATATCTGTCTTCTCTATCTTCTTATGTAACACACTATGTTGAAGGTGCTGGGTTAATTGGATCTTACCACATAGTAAGATTTGGGACAGCATGGTTTTATCCCGGTTATGAGAGAGGTGTTGTGTTTCTGCAAGGCACTGTACAGTATGAAAAGAGATTGGAACGCGCTGGTATCTACAGTTCTCTTTAAATGCTCTGCTGAGAGGTTCACTAAAGGTCAGCTATAGATTTGCTGATTTCAGTGTCTGAGGTTTAATGAAGTAGAGAATAAGACAGTGAAGACTATCATTGAACCAAATGTAATTTAATAAACTGAAACAGCTGACAGTTTATTGTTTTTGCCTACAGCTGCAGTTAGTTTACTGAAGAGCCTTCTGGAACCAGACCCTGCCAAACGACCTAACATCCATCAAGTTATGGGTGATTCATGGCTACAGCTGGGCAACCCACACACTGGAATCCCTTACTTAAACAGGTAAAAGGAGGAAAGAAAAACATTGTATATGATTTATACCAGACACAACTCGGTCTACCAATCTTATGTTGGCCAATGTGTAATCTACTGTCCCTGCCTTGTACAGGATCCATATTGAGGAAATCAACCACACGGTTCTTCTGCATATGACCGAACGAATGGCCTACAAGCACAGTGAAGTCCTCAGTGCTGTGCTCACTAACCGAGCCTGCCACACTCTAGCCGTCTACTTCCTCCTTAACAAGAAAATGAAAAGACTCTCCAAAGAGTATCGAGTAAGTGTGATGCTTGGCGGCAACATGATCAGCGTTTCAGAGATGAACCATCATTAATGTACCATTTTGATAAACGCCAAGTAATCATTCAATACTTTCTGTTAATTATGAGAAACAATGAATGTTCCAATCTTATCAGATTAAAAGGGTTAATCTAGATTTACTTTGTACCATTTGGTAACATATATTATGGATGGGCAACGGGGATCAGATGGGCCATTTTCTGAATGGAAGGGTAACCCATATTTATTTCTCCACAGGAAAAGCAATACAGTATAGAAAAGGAGAAAAAGAGTGAGCTTTTCCAGACACAGTGGAGGAAACACATTGAGAAGATCACCATTCCACCAAAGCAGACACCAGTCTATTTGGCTGTGAGCAAAGGCCCCACCAAAGAGAAGAAACAGAAAACAGGTGAGGCTTTGAGACTGGGGGCAGCAGTAACTTAAGAGCTTAAATACTGCCTCATGCTGTCACTACACAGCACGCGAGATACATCATTTGGTGTGAGTAGAGCTATGGCTGTGAGTAGCATTATATAAAAAGAAACATAAATCATTATCCTCACATTTATTTCTATAAACCAAACATTGGCTTTAAGGTCAAAGGAATTAAATATTAGGATATTTATTGGTTTTATTTTCAGGATAATTTAATTTATTTTATGTTTCTCCCTTTCTTTCTCAGGGCTTCTTAAAGCGATGACCGGCCTGAAGGACGCTTACTCACGACAGGGTGGCTGCATTGCATCCTCCTCCTTAGAGTACCTAGAAATACATCCACTGTTTCCCCAAACCTCTCAAGGAGGCCGGCACCTTGATGCCCAGCCGCCTAAGAAGGATGGCCCGAGAGCTGTGGATGTGCCTGCACGACCTCCCTCATCTCTGGGTGCACACTCCTGGGCATCGGCGAGCAAAGAGCCAAGCAAAGATGATCCACCATCACCCTGGTACAAGCTTACCAATGGAGCTCTTTCGCCACCACGACATGTTTCTGCTTTCCACCAGCCAGACAGCTCCTACCTCAAAAAGGCCTCAATCCCCAGTGTCCCGGTGGTTGTTGTAAAACCCCAGCCCAAGAATAGTCCTCCCAGCACAGAGCAGCACAGCAAACAGGAGGCAGGCAGCAACGCAGTGAGCAATGCAGGGAGCAACGGTGGCAGCAATGTGCACAGCAGCCATGGACGCAGCCATGGACGCAGCCATGGGCGCAGCCATGGGCGTAGCCATGGGCGCAACAAGAGAAGCATTAGTGGGGGTAGTAGCAGTGGAGGCAGAAGTGGGGGTAGTAGCAGCGGTAGTAGTGGAAGCAGCACTGGCAGCAGTGGAGGCAGCACCGGCAGCGGTAGTGGCAGCACCGGCAGCAGTGGAGGCAGCACCGGCAGTAGTGGAAGCAGCAGTGGCAGTAGTGGAGGCAGCAATGGCCACAGCGGGAGCAGCAATGAAGAGCCCAGCAGTCCACAGCACCGTGCTAAATTTCCATCTATGGGCATTGGACAGATTTTGAAGAAAAAAGTTCAACCCTTTGCTTTTCCAGCACCTCTGTTCAGGCCTGAGCCGGCCGTAGAGGTAGAGTCCCCAACTCCATACCACATGCAGACTCTACTGTGTGCCTCCGGGGCACTCAAGACTCTGTGCTGATGATGAAGGCACATTTGAACTATTTTAGGAAGTTTAAAAGAAAAAAAAAGGATCGACTGACTGAGGTGCTTGCTGTTTCACCATTAGATCTTAAGTACTGTCATATTCTGAAGTAAACACGCTTTTAAAACAGAAACTGTATGCAGTAAACTGATACTAACTACCACTGATTTTTATTCTGTTCGAAGCACCAGAGCTTCCAACATGGCGGGGTACTCAAACTTGAATCCTCTGTGGAGTGAGCTGTCCTTGATATGCACAGATAGATACCTGTAGATGCCTGGGCACACCCCAACTCCGAGCACTGTGTTAATTAATTACCTCTAATGTGGCACATTGGCCACAACCTAGAATGCTAAGTGTAGTATTTTCATTTTTACTGCAAAACACCATTTGAGTGTCATACAAAGACTTTCATTCAACCACATATTTTTTCAATAGAAGATGCTGCATCACTGCCAGTTCACTATGTACCTCGGAGCACCTGTGAAGCAAATCATCCTGAGATCCTGTTTTTATTGCTTAGCAACATGAGTGGAGCAGTTGCTTCATTTCCACCTCACAAGTCAGAGACACTCAGGTCTGCTTCACAGAAAAGGAAATCTCCCCTTAGTCTTGCTGTGAATTACTGTCACAACTAGCTTTTGACTTACCTTGAAAGAGATTGTAACTTTGTATAGCCTTAAATAACATGCGTTACTGAACACTTTGGTCCAAATAAGACCAGTCAGAAGTATCGTTACATTGTGTAGCCTATGTGTTATCACTCTAAATAAATACATGAATTTTTGGGAAGGGAGTGGGGTGCATCATTTCGTGAGCCATCATGTTGAGTGACGTGGTAGACCATGCAGTAGTGCAATCATTTTGTACCCAGTGTTAATCATCGACATGGTTTAATTCTCTTCGTTGTACATTTCTGACCCTGTGACGTGAGAACCGCTTGTAAATCTGAACTCAGTGTGTCTTTCATGTTGTGAGTACATTGATACCTTCACTCATTGCACATTTACTGTAGTTGAGGTTAAAAGCTTTCAAAGTGTTTACTTGAACAGAAGGCTATGAACTGTTTGTTAATCTACTTCTTTTTTTCTTTTTTTTACACGGAATTCGTCTTTGCATGTGAAAAGACATTGTTCCAGTTGGTTTGTCGGTCGTTGGGTGTGGTTTTGTTACAGTGAGCAACGAACCTGAGGTCTAAATTCTTTCGAATTCTAAGGACTTTTTTGTAAACTTTATAACAGGTTGTGTTTAAGTGAGAAGATTTTTTATGCTGTAAAAAAAAGATTTTTAATATTTATATTTTAAAAAAACGAGTATTTGTGCTCAGTTTTCCTTTTTGCACTAAACACACACTTCTTTGATGACACTTCTTAAACAATAAAACTGATTTGACTGAGAATTTCACTTTATCATAATATGTTGTACTACATCACATTACTAAGAAAATGCGTATTTTCTTATATGCTTGTAACATGAAGCGAGGCATTTTTGTGCTGTCCACTTTCCTCATGGGACACCTGTGAAACACGAACAGCTGAACAACCCAACCCAACTGCCTCGTTTAATCCAGTCAGCTGTGCAACAGCCCCACAAATACCCAACATATGCACTTTCTGCACTCTTGATAAATGACACGGGTATTCAAACACTAAGTCCTGGATGAATCAGTGTGGACAAGCTGCGGGGGGTGGGTACAGTTCCCACACAGATCCATGGATAATTCCAAATTCATATATAATTTATAATGGGTGACTCATAGAAAAATATGTTTCAGAAATGAGATAAATGGACTCAATTATTTTACGTATCTGGAACATACACATTAGTTTGTCCATGTTAACTGTGATATCTGTAACACTGATATCACAAATGACAGCCCAATTTGTGTTCATCTGTCTTGCCCAACATAAATCCTAAATAGTTGAGCATTAAAAAGAGAAAGAAAGGGGAAAAAGACAGGAAATTTGAATCCAGGTTTTTTTTACTAATCTAATTAAGACACCCGGAATCTGAATGTTCAGTCTATTCATGTTCTGCTGTGAGCAAAAATGCCATCTTTCTTTTGTCTTTTTTTAATGCTTTTATTACACACATTATTATTACAATTAAAAATCCCCTCTGGATGAACTCAGTGTAAAGCAAAGTTAATAAATTGTCCCATTGTGATGAAGAGTCCTCCCTATCTAATGTCAGCTGACGGGCAAATTTGATACTTATTGGCTCAAATGCTGATCAAATCAGTCACTATTTGTATTTAGGCAAACTACCTATCCTAATCTAACAAGATTTTAAGATTTCTTTATTTTAAAGCTAAGTTGTAAGTATTGCCAACAAATAATCAGGTAGAGTGGACGAGAACAGGAATGAAAAAAAAAAACAAAAAGGACACCCCATCCAGGATGCACCCTGCGTTGTTCCCCTCAAGTCCCGTGGGTTTCCGATGACCCTATACAGGATAAGCAGTATAAAGTATGATTGCGGGAGTGAGTAATTTGATCCATCTTTGTACAAACCCACCCACCAAAACTGGATTCCACAAATAAAGATGGATAAAAGTCTTTGATTAATGCACAGTAGGAAAAAATGTAGTAAAGTGCTCCAAGATCAGATCTGGTCAGATAATGGTTTTGTGACTTTTCCAGGTCAGCCTTTGCAGCCTAGATGTTAAAGCTTTTCCTGGATGTCAGCATCACTATAGCATTCATTAGTCAACACCACGCCATTGGCCTCTCACTATATATTGGGCCATCTTCCTACTCAATCAGCTCAGGCTTAGAAACTGACTGGCACTAATCTTGTTTATGAAGGACTTTCCCAGTTGAGGGAAGTAACAGCTTGTCTGGAGAATCTGACTGCAGAATGAGCTTCTATAGCAGATGTCACTCGCAATATTTTGAGATACACTATATGGATGCATGTTTATGGAGGCCTGCCAATCACACCAATATGTGGGCATTTACCAAACTGTTGTCACAATGCTGGGAGGACACAATTGTCTTGAATGTCTTTGTATGCTGTAGCATTAAGTTTCCCTTTACTGGAAGTGTAGCAATCAAAGCTGTTCCAGCTTGGCAAAGTGTGGTTTTGCCATGGTTTGCCAAAAAGTGAACAAAAGAGTTCGAGTGTCAGGTCTACACTGAGCACTGACCTCAACTCCACTGAACAGCTTCAGAACCAATCGGCTGGAACATTGACTGCATCCAAGGCCATCAGTAAATTTCTTGTGACTCAATGTATAAATCCCCAAAGTCTAGTTTAAAAGCCTTTCCAGAATAGTGAAGGTTATTGTAACATCAAAGGGGGATTCAATCTGGAATGGGACGTTCAAACGTCACATATGGGTGTAATGGTAAGGTGGCCAGCTGGCTGGCTTGCTCTGAATCCAGGAAACGGCCAACACATTGGATTTAAGCATTTGGCAGACGCCCATTTTTATCTCATTATATATCTGAGCAGTTGAGCGTTAAGGGCCTCACTCAAGGGCCCAACAGGGACAACGTAGTGGTCATGGAATTTAAACCTGGGACCTCCCGAACCATACTCCAATGCCTTAACCACTGAGCTATCCCTGACCAACACCACCTCGTCACGATATGGATGTCCCAATGTGATCCACATATATTATGTTTATGAATATTCTAAATTGGATGAGATGCTAACAATTCATGCAAGTCGTGTAGCGTTGTTGTTAACATTTTCGTATATCTCCAGAAATTAATCAGCTGAACGATAAAAATGTCAAACAGCAGTATCTTAAAAAGATCTTTAAATTTCTCTGTTAAAGGTCAAACCTGATGCTCAAAGCATTAATAAATTAAAACGAGAAAATAAATGAGTCGAACGGCAAAACAGTCCGTAGACTTAAAAAATAAAAACGTGACGCACGGCAAAAAGAATTGGACAGCTTGTTTCGGTTACAGGTTCCATTCCTATGTGCAACAGCTACATTGCTCTCTGATTGCTTCAGAAGAGAGGTTAGCTTCGTCCACCAGCTTGTCTACATTATTTATTACCATGCAACATGTCCATGCCTGAGTGCATTCGGTTCTTGAGGTGAAGGAGTGAGAGGACGTATGTGAGCGGGAAGGTGATCAGTCTGCATCGATCGCACTAAAAAGCACCAAGCATCAGCAGTTCACCTTCAGCGGGACGCAGCGCCCAGACGTAGGGCCAAGCACATTAATCAAAATGACTGTGTGGCGTGCTGGGCAGAATAATGAGACTGGAAGAAAAATCCCAGAACAAAGGATTGGACTCCAACATCTGGCCAGTGGTCCCAGAAACACACAAGGAATGATGCCTGATGTGATATAGGGAACATTAGATCATATTGCCATTCAAGAATTTCTACCTGGTTATATTTACATTTTTTAGACCCTTACTAATCTGACAGGTCTTTTTCTTATTTTGGAAAGAGAGAGAGAGAGAGAGAGAGGAGGGGGGGAGAGAGAAGAGGGAACAGTTGAAGAGGAGAAAGAAAAACACCCTTGGGGATTAGAGAAGCAGTGACTCCACCCCTCTGGATGACAGACAGGCGAGCGAGCGAGCTGGCTGGCTGGCTCTGAATCCAGGAAACGGTCAGCACCGTGGTAACAGGCATGCAGCATGGAAGCCTGTTTCCATGGCAGCCAGACCTTGGATACAGGCCACTGGTTGGTTTGTGCACACTGATTTCAACATCCGTGCCGCTGTTGATATGCTGCTCCAGCTCTCAAGATTGGGAGGGACTGAGAGGGACTGTCAGCCTTTATAGCATAAAGTGTTGCTAGGCACATTAGACTGGAACTGTAAACAAAAGATGTTGCCATATCTTTCATTAAAAATTTGTGAAATTATG
The DNA here is from genome assembly GCA_003987875.1 of Clarias batrachus. Classification (NCBI taxonomy): domain Eukaryota; kingdom Metazoa; phylum Chordata; class Actinopteri; order Siluriformes; family Clariidae; genus Clarias; species Clarias batrachus. The sequence goes on from QMIH01000092.1 coordinate 929,364, forward strand.
AAAACTGTGATGGGAGGGAGGAGGAATTGATGCGCGTGTGTGCATGTGTATGCGGTAGGGGGCTTCTGTTTTAATCCAGAAAATCTGGTGAACAGAAGGAACTGAATAAACAACATAAATTCAGGAACAATTCATTTTACTTAATACACAGCAAGAGAAACAGTGAACGAAAAGCAACAACAAACAACAAATTAATAACATTTTGGTGCATGTTACTGGTTTTGACAGTGATATCATGTGACCAGATTTTGGCAAACAACAACATGGTATACTGAAACAAAGCTTTATGGCAGAAACAGAAGACAAACACCTGAAGAACAACTCTAGGCTCAGTGCAGCTCTCGTTAATTCGTCCCAGACTTGCACTGGAGGTCAACCTCGATCTCCAAGAGTCTCTGTCCTATGGTCACTGCGAGAGATTTTAACTGCGAGACAAAAGAAACCAAACAGAACCGTGAATACCGGTCCAGGGCTTTGCGTTCCCCTACTGTACACTTTGGTTTAATAAGGGAATAAAAGCGTAAGATTAAAGCTGATAAAGTGGTAAAAGATCTTAGTAAAACACATTAAAAAGTAAAGAGCTAAAATTATTCTTGCATTCTTGCACATGAAATAGAATTTGTCATTAAGGCGGACATGTTTAACTCCACAGCTATAATATTATGAATACAGAGCGGGAAGATCTTTTGTGACCGGGACTCTTATTTGCACTTGTTTTTGATCAGGTGCCATCACTGTGCCAGCTTCCTTGAGAACGAAATTCTTGAACAGGTCCTAACGGCTCTCTTTGTTCGGCCTCTAACAAAGAACTTTTCTCTGATCAGAAAGAGCGCCATCTACTGACTAAAGCTAATCAGTAGAAAAACACCACACTTTTGTTTAGATATTTACACAGAATGGGCTGTAAATGCTGGATTTGTTCTTGTAAAGCAAATCAATAATGTAATGAGCTCACAAAGTCACAAAACGTGTGATTGTTATTAACCTTGTGCACACACACACACACACACACACACACAAACACAACTCACCTTCTAACACTGTTCAAATAAAGCAAGCAACGTCTTCATGCTCCACATATACTTTGGAAATGAACCATGTTCATTTAAGTGCAACATATTCTGCCATTTTACATGTAAAAAGCCTAGCAGGCATTTAAACTTATGCGATAAATAATTTCACACAGGATAAATACATTGTTCGTATATTTCCATTTGTCCCTCATTTGGCAACTTTTTCAAAACAGCATAAACCTTTGTACACACTCACTGAATGATGCACAAACAATGAAAAAACAGGAGCAATGCGCTTTATCCAGTAAGAAGGAATAAAAAGTCATAAATGCTTTTACAGCTTTCTGACAAGTGAAACAGAGCCCTGACATTTCCGTAACTGATGTTCAAACCTGCAAATCCGATCACTTTTGTATTGATTATTGACTTTATTATTACAGTTTTATATTTGAGTGTTACCTTGGTCATCTGTCTCTCCATGTTGTCCATGTACTCTAACGTCACAGGCATTTCTTCTCTGTCCACTGCTGCCACCTGCTGGTTAGGGGAGCCTAAAACATAACTACACAAAATGATTGCAATTTAGTTTCAGAGGAGAAATAATAGTTTTTTTTTTTTTTTTAAATAAATGCCAGCTGTAAGTAAGACCATTTCTAAAGACGACACTGTAAACAACACTATTTTAATTTTCAGTCCTCTTGTACATCGCTTCCTATTGCACCTACGAGCTGCGATATTGTGAAATGCCAAAATTTTGCTTGGTTGTAACGCACAGGATGTCAGCCCAGGTGCTGGAGCTGCCTCTCCTCCATTTTTAGTGTTCTCTGCGCTCTCCCCAACTCCCCAAGTCAGCTAATCTAATCTTTGGGATAATGCGAAAGTCAGGGTCAGGAACGTGTGTTGTAGTGGAATGTTTTCTTACAGGAAACATGATGCTACCGTTAACTGACTGGAAATGTCAGTAAAAATGTACAATGCTGTAATGTGTTAACTTACCTCTCAATATTTTCAACCATGAGGCAGAAAATGGACCTTTTGTAGTCCAGTGACTTTGGAGTGGACATGTACAAATGTCCAAGTTTGAAGCTGCAACCACGACAGGTGAGATTTACAGCAAGGCTGAAACATGGAAATGACAGTCTAGAATTAACAGGTTTAATAGCATAAGCAACACTTTGATGTCACAATTTCCTGGAGTTCTTGCCTCAAGTTAAACAACATCAGATACTTTACCATTGTAGTTCTTCATTTGTGCCAAGGACAAAAGGGTCTTTGTCAATCACTATGTTGTCATTAACACCTGAAATTTGAAAACATATGTCAGGTTATGAAAAATACACTTATAAGGAAATTTTGATCTAAAATTCAAAAACTCCAACTTTTTGGAACACAGGTGAAACTGGTAGACCATGTTTGCCAGCTGGCAGATTCTCAATCTTCATTTTTACTTAAAGAATTGTCAAAAAATGTTCGACTTATCTACGGAAATATAACAGTGCCACTGAATTTATGAGTTTAAAAAATAATGAACATGCTAGTAATGTTAATATGTGTGCATTGAATTTTAACAGCTTGAATTACATTTCGTTTGAAACATAAAAATTTCAAGCATTATAAATACGGTAGGGATGTTTTTTTTTTTTCAGATCAAATTGCAATGCAGAAAAATTATAATATTTTTCTTGCGACACCTTTTTATTCATTTCATGTCATTCAACATGGAATTTTGCATTGAGAAATTTTGCCACAGTTATACCGTACTTCCATATTTGTTGCGTTATGAGTATTTTCTAGAAAACAACCTTTTACAGTTATATGAATATTAGTTAGTTTATCTTTTCTTTCCAGCAGCTGGCAAAGATGCTGTACTGGTGTGCCCACCTTAGTGTACTTAGGGAGATAAAGGTGTCATTTACATGGCCATAACATTATGACCACCTGCTTAATATTGAGTGGGTCTGCCACCAAAACCATGGTGAACTGTGTGTTCACATACCTGTCTATTGGAACTGGCATTAACCTTTGCATCAATTTGACCTACAGTAGCTCTTCTATTAGATCAGACTACACGGGCCAGCCTTCACTCTCCATTTACATCAGTGAGCCGAGGCCAGCCATGACCCTGTTGCCAGTTCACCAGTTTTCTTCTCTTGGTCGCTGAAGACCAGAAACATCCCACAAGAGCTGCAGTGTTGGAGTTGCTCTGACCCAGTTTCCTAGCCATTACAATCTGGCCCTTCTCACAGTAGGTACATTTTTAATATCTCGTTACAATGGCAGATGGAAATGGGTGGGGTATATGAGGCAGAGAGTGAACATTTTTCCCTGAAGTTGATCTGTTGTAAGTAAAAAAAAAAAAAGGGCAAGCATCAGGATTTAAGTGCCTTTGACAAGAGTCAACTCGTGATGACGAGAGGACTGGGTCGGAGAAACTCCAACACTGCAGGTCTTATGGGATGTTTCTGGTCCGCAATGGTCAGGACAAAAGTAATCCATGGAAGAAAACCCAGTGAACTGATGACATGGTTATGGATGTGCCAAGGTTCATTGATAAACATGGTGAGTGAACGCTGGCCTGTGTAGTTCAATCGAATAAAAGCTTTAGTGTAGATCGAATTGTTGAAAAGATTAATGCTGGTTGTGACTGAAAGGTGTCTGAACACACAGCGCATAACTGCTATGTGACCAAAGGGGAGGACCTACTCAATATGGTTCAGGTGGTCATAATATTATGGCTAATCGGTGTAACTACGGTCAGTGACTGCGACTTCCCACAGTAATAACTACAGTATCCAGACAGCACAGACAAACAGCATGAGTTAGAAGAACAACATTCAAACACTGTCAAAGTCTCCATCTTCTACAAACAATCTGTCCATATGTTATATGACTAAACAAATCGATAAATTGCCCTTAAGCTCGTACGCTTGAGCAGGATCTGGTTCTGCTCGTCGTCGCTCCCGGCCCATGAGAGCGAGTCTCCGAAAGGCAGCCTGCATTTCCCGCACAGAAAGATGGCAGGCGCGTCGCTGTCTCCTTCTCCATCATCTTCCACTTTACTGCTGCTGTCAGCCAAAGATAAACCCTCCGAAACCACGTATGTGTCATCCTTATGGCCAATACGGTCAATTTGCCGCGCCATTGTATAACAGCAAAGGTTTTTCTGTTTACAAAACAAATCAGAAGTAACTGACTGCGCGCGCGGATTTTTTTTTTACTTTTCTTCCTCGTCACCTCAGGAACCAAAATGTTACAATCGCTATACAGTACAGCGCCACCTATTGGTCTGGAAGGCTGGTTTACTCAACTCCAGTGAAATAATTGAAAACTGTAGCAAGACATATAGTACTACTGCATATGGACAAATGTATTTGGCCAAACCTGTTAATTATTGAATTCAAGTGTTTCACTCAGCCTTATCCGCAGTAAAGGGCAATCTTAATGCTTCAGCATACCGAGACATCTTGGGCATCTTGCCTGCCAATGCACAAAGCAAGGACTACAAAGATATGGTTTGATGAGTTCGATATGGAAGAACTTGACTGGCCTGCACAGAGCCCTGACCTCAACGCCACTGAGCACATTTGGGATGAACTGGAACGGAGATTGCGAGCCATGACTATTCATCCAACATCAGAGCCTGACCTCATAAATGCTCTACAGATTGAAAGGACACATATTCCCACAGAAACATTTCAAAATCTTGAGTTTAGCCTTCTAAAAAGAGTGGAAGCTGTTATAGCGGGCAAAATACTTTTGTCTATATACTGTGTACCATTACATAATCACTCACTCACTCACTCACTCCCTCATTGTCCATACCTTTTTATCCTGTATACAGGGTCACAGGGACAAAGGACCTATCCCAGGAGACTTTGGGACACGAGGAACAAACCCACCAAGCACTGGGAGACTATGCAAACTTCACACACACAGATCAAATCAAAATTACATGATCAGAAAACATTATTACCTCCTTGTCTGATATAATAAGAGTCCAGACAAAAGTAACCATCAGTGTACAGTATATCCCCCCAAAATGTGAGTTGGGTTGCTCTCTATTTTAGTCTGTATTAACATAAACATAAATGTGTTGATAGCAACTGAGGCCTCAACTGCCTTACTATTACAGGACACAATGTTTAGGATAGTGGGCTCATGGATAACTCACTCACAGCTACCATACTCCTTGAATTGGATCATTGGTAGCAGATAAGGACAGGAGCAGTCCTCTATTTTCTGTTTTTCTTTTTTTGTTATAAGTGATCAATTTAGTTACCACATCCCTCACTATCTGAGTAAGTAGCAGACCTGTGGTTTTGTTTAGTTTTAAATATAAATTGGCTAAAATGATTGTAACTGGATTTGTGGAATGCTTTTCACAGTGTAAATATTACATTGTTTTATAAACATTTGGGCACAATACAAAACTTACAATGAGCACAAAAGTTGGCTCAAAATCATCTGCAACACCGAACCCAGGCTCTGTGGTTGACCAGGGCTACATGCCTTCTGTTGACTCTTGTACTTAGTGGTGGTTTTTCCAGATAAAGCATTGGACTCAAATGTGTGCTGCCCAAGCACAATGCGCAGGCTCATGGAGGGGATTCTCAAGAGAGTTTATGATAATGCAGGCATATACACTAACACTTTTTCTACTCAAGCAATTGGTCAATTGTTTCCCCCTAAATTATAGATGACAATGGATTTTGCATGGGTATAGCCTTGTATTAATTCCCCATGGTAAGCAACAGGGTTTGTGAGGACCAAAACAAAGGGAAAAACATAATGTTTGTTTGTATTTGTCCCTTATGTCAGTAATTCTAATAATATATTAAAAAGAGAAAATATTTTTTTTTGTTGAAACAAATTTAAACTGGAGTCGATTTTTCTGTTGTCTAAATGGAAAGGTTGAGTTATTTTGTTTAATATTTTTAATTAACATTGCTCTTTTATCTGACCGCTCGCTATTTTCTGTTCTGAAAGTAAATGTGTTCTCAAGATAAACCACATTATTTCATTGCCATTGTACATTTCATAGGGCATTTGGCAAATGTCTTATCTAACTTATGTACACACAACCTCCTTATCATTTATTCAATTTCTATCATGCTTATCCTCATTATAGAAAATTCAGGGTCTTGGAGCCTATCCCACGAGACTTAGGGCACCAGGCAGGGTACTTGATGGGGATCTGGATGGGGTGCCAGTCCATGCACACAGACCTGAGGTGGGAATTGAACCCATTGCCGCCCAGGTTAAATCAGTAACTGAAAATGAATCATGGTAGAAATGGTACCTTAGTGGGACATTACTAGCTTTTTCCTCCTATAAAGCTGACGAAAAAATCATCTGACATAATTTTTCATGTAAATTTTTATGACGTATTCTCCCGTTTGGGCACTTAATGAATATATGGAATGGGGGCGGGGTTTTCTAAGCCCCTTGGTTGCTTTATGTAAATGATTGCTCCAGTGTAGCCTATAATCATGGGCGGTGCTTGGTGCCACGCCCCCTCTATAACTCGAGTGAGAGTTATGTTATTCTTTTAAACCTTGAAGCGTGACAGAAGTGACGGTCGGGTCGGCGTGAGCTCAGAGCAGAGCTGAGCGCTGACGGGAAAGCCGCGAAAGCCACCTGACTCCTCTGGGAAACAACCTTTACAGGAGCAGTTTCACTTGTTGCGCACTTGTTATTTGCTTCCACCGCGACCGTAAGCCATGCGTCTCCCTGTCATCCGCGGATGTTCTGCCTCTGAGCTTACGGTTCGTCTGAATTTCCTAAAGCACCGCGTCTGAAACGAGCCATAAAAACACCGGACAGCTGTGAAAGACTCAAGACAGGGGGAGCGAGGCGTAGGCGGGTTCGGGGGATTTAAAAAAAAAAAAAAAAGCAAAAATCACACCTGGATGGCTTTCATGGCGCTTTAGTGGAAAAGCCGAGCAGTGATGAACATGATCTCGGAGGGTGCGAGCGGCTGCAGGTCCCACAGAGCCGGCGGCTGGAGCCTCCATCTCCTCTACAGCGTTCTCCTGCTGTGGAGTGAGGAAATGCACGGACTTTCCGACTTCTCAAGTCAGTAATACAGCCTGCTACTATTTACTGAAATCATGTCAAAGGCACAGGCTTGAGAGGATGACGTAAGGGCTGGTTGTTTATAATATGATCATTTTATATTTAATAAAGGAAGAATCACTTTATCCGAGATAATGTGATTAAAGGGATGAGTCATGAGTTAGGTTAAAAAAAAAATCCCACCCAGCAAAATCCCTGCTGCCGGTTTAACCCTTTCAGCACGGGAATCGACCCCTACCCGGTTGTACTGACTCTTACAGGGGTTGTTTAGGGTCAGCAAAGGTAAACCTGATACTGGGCTACAAGGCTTGTATAGATAATGTCATGATTTGAAGAAATGGGAAGCCTAATGACGTAAAATATGAGGTGATGTGGAACATTTAATAACCGCCTTGCACCTCCAGGGTCCAGGTTCGATTCTCGCCTCGGGGTCTGTGTGGATGGAGTTTGCATCTTCTCCCCGTTAGTGATGGGTTTCCTCTGGGATATGCAGATTGGGCTAATTGACGTTCCCAACTTGCCCGTAGTATGTGAATGTTGACCCTGAAGTCCCACCACGGTCATACATTGGAAATACATACAAGGGTCACCATTAGGCTCCATGGTCCCTAGGTGGACTACAAAGGTTCCTAGATGGATAGTGACATTTAATAACACAATTAAAGCCAACAGCTGTTGCAAATTCACTTTATTATTAATTTAAATTAATTCGATCACGCCTTTAAAAATCATTGTAGTTTATATAGTGTAGTTAGGCTACCATTTCAGTGTAATAGATGATTCACTTTGTCATACATACGGTATAGTTTTATTTGGATGATGAGCTGGAACATTTCACCATTATATTAATCATAAAAAAATGTATAAGCAAAATATATCTACCCAAGCTGTGGTTATTGGGACATCAAATTTTAAAGCATTAAAATCTATTATAACTGAGAATAAAGTTTGATAGCCTTCTCATGCACACCTGGCTAATAGAGATTTTAGCATAGTGGTATTAAAATATAGCAACATAGCATATACAGTATATAGAAACACACAGTAGCATAGTGGTGTAAAATATTAAATGCCACACTTCAATAGATGACCTAATATGAACTGAATTAGTCTTAGAATATTTAAAAGAGGAAAACGTTAAAATTAACCAGAATACTGTGTGATTATAATTCGTTCTGTAATATTGCAGATGTTTAACTAAACAAATAATTGAATAGAACCTGTGAACTGCTGCTATAATGATATGTAATTTAACAAGTGCTATGGGTCCGTGCTAAGAAAGAATGTGTTTTATTCAGTCACAGGTTTACGTGAATACTTCAGGTGGAAAATCTAGAATGATAAAATACTTGATGATATTGCTAACAGAACAGCATTAGAGTTGGCATATCTAATTGACCATCAGGGGCTGTGTATCATCTGGATGAAATATGTCACAAGTTGAGGAATCAACTAACTAATCTAGAGTATCAGCTTAGAACTGCTGCAGTCACACACCTGTCAGAGGATCACACTAAACTTATTGGATATGGAGAAAGTGGTTGCTAGCTAGCACCATCTTTTTGGTTTGCTACATCTATAACAATGTTAATAAGGGACAGACACTTATCAGGACGTGACATGTCACAGCTGGGTCCAGACATCTTGTCAAAATAATGGGATGCAGACCATTTGCAGAACAGTTTCCACCTGAATGCAAGCAGCGCTGGGTATCTGGGACTCTTATGTTCAGGGGTGTTTCCTGAACTGCTGCCCTTAAATTGTACTTCCCGTCAAGATGGTCTTCCCATGGCCAAACCCATAAAGCAAGTAAACTGGCCAAGGATATTGAATTTCTGTATCCAGTTGGGAAAACAGATCTGCTCAGGAAGGAAGCCGGCAAGATGTTCTCATCGTTATAAACGAGGCCTCGCTGACCAATTCAGGGCCACCACAAGCAAGACTGCCACAACATATATGTGGTAGATTCTCTGCTACCGCTTACCAGCTAAGCATGTCCTCCTTTTAATGGGACAACAATATTGTCTCTGCATTGCAAAGCAGAGCTCAAGTGGTGAGCAATTCCAGCTGCAGTGTTGAACCAATTCCTCATTGATAGTCTATGTATTATCCTGTCCACTTGTATCTTGCATTTGTCTGGATGACCAGCAATTTTGTGGAACTTGAAAGAATTAGTGGTGTTGTAAAGCTGCAATATTCTTGAAATTACTCATTTGGAACAACCAATTCTTTTTGCAGTGACTGAAAGGGTCATCCCTTCATCTGGACAACCTGCCGTTGCAGGGTTTAAGTAACCATAGTGTGGCTTGCCATCTTCCAAAATCAGTGTGGGCTGAACATTGATGATGCGAATCTCCCGTTCCACCACATTCCAAAGGTGCTGTATTCGATTGAGATCTGGTGATTGTGGAGGCCATTTGAATACAGTGAACTCATTGTCATTTTCAAGAAACCAGTTTGACATGAGTTTTGCTTCGTGATATGGTGCATTATCCTGTTGTCATAAAAGGATGGACATGGTCAGTAACAACAGTCAGGGACTAAGGGGCTCAAAGTGAGTGAAGAAAAAATCCCCTCACCATTGCACCAACACTAGCACGAACCATTGAACCATGAAGGCAAGAAGGATCCATACTTTCATGTTGTTTTATGGCAAATTCAGTCGCTACCATCTGAACGTTGCATAAGAAATTGAGACTCCAATCTTCTATTGCCAATTTTGTTGACTCCATGCAAATTGTAGCCTCAGTTTCCTGTTCTTAGCTGACAGGGGTGGCACCTGGTGTGGTTTTCTGCTGCTGTAGCCCATCTGCTTAGACATGTTAGATTAGACATGCTGTGCATTCAAAGATGCTATTTGGCATACCTCGATTGTAAAGAGATGTTACAATCTCATTATAACATAACAACTGTTAACATAACAACTGTTATGTTGTAATTACAACATAACTGTTGCCTATCTATCAGCTCGAACCAGTCTGGCCATTCTCCTCTGACCTCTGGCATCAAGAAGGCATTTTTGCCCAGAGATCTGCCCATTACGGAATATTTTATCTTTTTTTTTTAGATCCTAGAGATGGTTGTGTGTGGAAAATCCCAGTAGATCAGTAGTTTGAGAAACCATCCTGCCCGCCACCAACAACCTTGTCCCGGTTATAGTCGCCTAAATCACCTTTGTTCCTCATCCTGATACTCGATTTGAATTTCAGCAGCATCACCTTGACCATGTGTGGCTGATTAGATATTTTTGCTAGATATTAAGATATTGTATTGTATTAGATATTGAGCCACTGAATAATGAATTGAATAACATCGATTATTTATTATATATTAGTAAAGAGGTGACAGATTCATGGAACCCAAGGCCCTTCTATGTCTGTGGTGACCAAAGGCTTGCCCATCCGCCCCAATCCGAGAGAAAAGCCAATGCAGCACAAAAATGGCTGAAAACCTTCAATGCTGGCCATGGGAGAAAGGTATCAGAACACTCAGTGCATTACACGATGCAGTGTGTGGGGCTTAGCAGGTAAAGAGTTCAAGGTTTGGTCTCCAAATTCCCCAGACCTCAACCGGCCAAGTATCCATGGAATGTGCCAAACGAACAAGTCTAATCCACAGAGGCATGCCCCACAAGCCACAGCACCCAAATGATCCCCTGCTGTCCCAGTCTCAGACACCACAGCTCACTCCCAGAGGTCTTGCGCAATCATGTAGTCAGGGGACAGAGTTGCCCAGGCAGTACAAAGGAAACCCACAGAATATTGGGCTTAATGTTTTGCATGTTAAATATATAGCTGATCAGTGTGTGGAGCTAAGAAGACGTGGCTTTGAGCTCTGGTAGTGCTAATAACGTCTAAATGACCATCACTTAGATATGATATTTTCTCCACTCACTTGGCTGTGAAGATCATATGATATGACATGACAGGATGATAGTATGGTATTAATAGCAAATGATATGTCATACACTAAATTCATGATTAATAGAGGTGAACAACAGCTGTAAAACCTTGTGTGCTAAATATTCCCCGAGAGTAAAAAAAAATACAATCTCGGCTACTTATTTGACTCTGTTGCCCAGCTTATTTATTCAGGATTATCATCAGTCACTCAGCACATGCCCATGATGGTGAGCCTCTGCTGCTGTCTTGTCCACGCCACTCCACCATCACTGTGCAGTCTGCCATCTACAGGCCTCATGCACATCTTGCATACTGCAATGTGCCTACAGCACTACAGGTCAGAGATGTTCTTTTAAGCCACTGGTTCTGATTTTAAATAAATACAGTACCAACACAAGTCGTGTGTACTCAGTGTTTAACTCAGTGTTAAAGTTAATTAAAGTTAACGTTAATTGTGCTCAGTTAATCTTCACTAAACAGTGTATAATAGTACAATATATACAGTATCTATTCGGTTAATTTGTTGCAAAATGTGAACAAAAATGTGACACCCCTAAGAACAAGCATCATAATGGAACGTTTTGGCATATGTACTATATATTTATTAAATGGCACAAGATACAATAATATATGTATAGTATATATCTATAACATTTTATTTACATCTACATTTCATTACCAAATAATACATTCACAGACTTTTATACTTATGCACCACAGACCCATGGAGGCTGCAAGTAACCCCCTTGTGAGAACCAATAATATAGGAAACTAAACGTCTTTTACACATACTGGATGACTGGATTTGGCAAAAATAAAGATTGTCTGAACACTGAGTACTGACATGGCATTTGGCAACCAAATCACAAAAAAAAAAAAAAACCTTACAGTTAAACAATTTTCTCCCTCGAACAGAAGATCTTATCAGAATGCCAAGGCCGGAGAAACTGTCAAGTCTTGGTTAATTCCCGTCTGTTTGGCAGCGACCCCTGTCCTGGAACCATCAAACACCTTCATGTGTCATACAGTTGCAAACCTAGTAAGTCTAACCCATATGCACATGTACATTTACCAACAACTTTAATAAGAACGCTTTTACATTAGTTTAGTCATGCAAATTAGACAGTTATGTAGTGGTTTATAAGCAGCACAATGCATTAAATCATACATTTACAGGTAAAGATCTCCACTTAAGAGTTTGCACCAGACATTAAAACTGGAAGAAAAAAAAAGTTAGTGCCAGAGATGTGTTTGTGTATTTCAGAAACTTTTAATCTACTGTAGTTTTCATGGCAAATTTCACAGAATGGTGCAAATACAGGTATGCGAGAAAACAGACAAAAGCCTTGAGAGGATAGGTCAGATGATGAGAGGCCAGTTCATGCCGACCGCTTGTTTTGACCACACTGACGCCTGTCTGCCCCCTGTAGAGTCATATTCCTATACTTCAACCCTTGTGCCATTCACTTAAGGTTTATTGTTTCTCAAACCATTATGTGTAAACTTTTTAGAGTGCATGAAAGGAGATCAGCAGTTTGGTCATCACACTTTGACCTGTCTGTAACGCTCCCAGATGCACTGAATGATTTCTAAACATGGCTGGAAGCACAGAACAGCATGCTAGAAGGGAAGGCCACCTCAAATTCCACCAACCAGCTACTCTGTCTGTATCTAGTGGACGTTAGGAAAACTTTGTCCCAAGTGAATACACAGACAGCTGCTAGAACTGACAACATACCTGGCCATTTTCACTATGACTATTGTTCTAACTGTTCTAACAGATCACACCATATTTGCTGCCACCCACCTTTCTTTGACCCACCCGGACAAAAAAAGAACAATTTTGCATAGATTCTATTTATTATATACACTGCCAAGCGAAAAAAGTTTCCATTTGAGAAGGGTCAAATTATTGGGCTGCATTAAGTAAAGAAAACAACTAAGGAGATTTTAAATGGATGGAACTGGGTTGAGAACCGTTCAGTACATTAAAAACATGGCAACTGTCACTTTGAGGAAGAAATGTGGCTGGAAAAATCTTGAATGGAAATCACTTAAGCATTTGGTGAAATTGCATCGTAACAATTAACAGAAAAAAAACATAGACAGCATTTCCATACGCACACAATGTGACTCAAAAGATTGTGACTAAACGTCTGTAAGGTTATAAGAAAATCACTTCTTAGTCAGACTAATCAGAAGAAAAGGCTTGAATTTGCTAGAGAATGATTGGACTATGGAGTAATGAAAAAAAGGTCCTGTGGTCTGGTGAGTTCAGCTTTACCCTGTTCCAGAGCGATGGGCAGGATAAGAAGGGAAGCACATGAAGCGAAGCACCCATCATGCATAGTGGCCACTGTACAAGCATCTAGAGGCAGTGTTATGATCTGGGGTTGCTTCAGTTGGTCAGGGCTAGGCTTAGCAACGGTACGTGCCAATAAAATGACGTCAGTTGATGACCTGAATGTACTGAATGATCAGGTGGTGGATTTTTTCTTAGACTTCTTGTAGTGTTTACTGATGAGTTTAGCATCAAACACAATCATCCCACAACAGATAAAAATGCTGGGATTGATCATCTACCTTTGCATCTGGACTTTTTAAACAGCAATCAGCAACACTGCCTCCAGCACAGCCGTGCTTAATGCTTATATTCCCCAGAGCTAAGTGCTCATTCCTCTGCTGTTTATCCAGCTGACTCATCATTGTGTTGCAAATTATAGTTCATCCCATCACAAATCACAGGTTTGTTGATAACACTACACTTGTTCGCTTCCACAGGAAAAATCATAGTCAGCATATAGGGAGAATGTGAACTATTCATCAGGATGGTGTCGAGGTGACAGTTTCCCGGAGTTGATCAGAGAAAGAGAAACAATTGTTGATTTAGGAGAACCCAAACTCAATTTTAGGGGACATTTTTTTGCCATGTATGTTCAGTGGGTACTATGGAGTGATTGGAGTTTCATCGCATTCTGGTGTACACTTATTGAGCACTGTGTTAGGAATAGCTGTATCACTGTACTCATTCATGCATCTAATCAGCCAGTTGTGTGGCAGAAATACAGTGCATTAAACCGTGCAGACACAGGCCAGGAGTTTCAAGTAAATTTCACATTACTCATCTGAATGATGGAAAATTCCGATGTTTCATCCTGACAAAACAGCTACAGACAGCTTCGACGACTACCCTGTACAATTTGCGTGAGCAAAAAAACATCTTCGACAGCACAACATGTGAAAACTGTGAACGACAATAGAAGAAGGTCATGTCTTTCCAATTCTACACCTTGATAGTTAAAGTGGTCTGGTGTGAGGAATCTTGATTCATGCTCTTATGGTATGGCACGAACTCAACCATGGACTCAAACTGCCTTATGTCATCTGTCTAAGCTATTGGATGTGGAGTAATTGTGTGGGATTTTTTTTTCTTTACGCACTTTGGGTCTGTTAAACCCAATCAATCATTAATCTAATATGCAACAGCCTATTTTAGCATTGTTGCTGGTAATGTGGAGCCCTTCATGATCTTTCCAGTCACTGGATCTGAATTTAATTAAGAATGAATAAAGAATTATGTGGTTATCTGGTACTAACAATTAAGTCAAGTTGATATCTGATCTTAGTATTAAGAGATTTTTTTAAACATGTATCGACATGGTTTTGTGCATTGCACTTTTCGTGCATTTATTTTCTCATCTCTAGTACTTTTATCATATTAATCCAGCGGTGCTCTTTTTTTTTATTTAGCTGAAAATAAAAACAGAACAAGATGTGAGGGTGAAAAAATGCGTCTTCACTGTAAATACCCCAAACTGCTGAACATCTACTCAGCTGTGTATGGACGGGAACTAGGAGAGAAAGCAGCTTGTCTTGGAGAGGAAGATGAGCCACCACCCTTCGGTGAGTTTGTTAGTCAGTCTAGAATGCAATTCAGATGACAAAAATTGCTCTGATCTTTATAAGTTCACTCTGCTAACGATATTTGAATATTTTACCTCTATGAATGTCCCACTGATGGAATAATTTTACTTTTAACATTATTATAACAACTGTATTATTTTTAATTGGAAGTATGAACAAAATGCATGGAACCAGAAACAAAAAAGTCTTTGAAGGATCTTTTTATGGCAGACTCATTTTGATTTCTCCTTCAGGTCAACTTAAACTAGCTCAAACAAAATGCAAATGTTAATACTGCGTATTAAATGCTCTCATATTTCTAGTTCAGTTGCAGTTTTTAACTGTGCTTATGTTGATTTGTGTTTAACAGAATGCTTGTATCATGGAGCTCTAGATACAGTAAAAAATCTGTGTTATGGAAAGCAGCGGTGCCTTTTATTCGTTAATGATCAGCAGTTCAAAAATCCCTGCATGCCTGAAACAAAGAAGTACCTCAGCGTCATCTATTCATGCGGTATGGGTATAACCTATAAAGAGTTCAGAAAATAATAAACGGAAACCTACATACTGTACTTTGATTTAGGTTTGGAGTTTCTTTTAGTGTGCTATATTATCGCATGTTTCTCTATCTATACATTGTTTGTAAGTGTGGGAAAATGTAGTTGAACAAACCCCATCTTTCTTTTTTTCCTTTTTTGTTTATCTATACATTTTGTTCCTGAAGCACAATGACAGAAATAAAAACACATGTTGTTCAGGAATAGAGGCAGGGAAAGCACATACCATTAGGAGACTCCATGTGCTTCCTGTAGGAATTCCGCCGATTGGTTAAAATACCAAGCTTTTGTTTCTGATTGGCACTGGGCACGTTAAATGGAGAATAGGATTACTCATCGGCCTCTGGAGATGGCGTATTTCCTTGCCAGAGTAATTCTTCAGGTGGAACTGTGAGAGTTCACCCTGTGCTCTTTGAACAGTAGAGATATAATTTCACAAAGCATTTAAGTGATTCAAAGAATGCCAAAGCAAGCTTAATAGTTCTAAAGTAACCTATCAAGTGTTTTTGCACAATTCAATGAAATTCTTTTAAATATTTTTTTTTTAAAGTGAAGAGAGTATGAAAAGTTTAATAAAACATTTTGAGGACTATGGTTAATGTGTCAATGGATAACACTTTGTCCTTCCTTTTCCCCATTCCATTGACAGTTCCACAGGGTTTACTCAAAGAAGCTGACCCCAGCTTTTTCCAAACTACCACAGTTCCCCAGCAGACCACCAGTGCTGGTAAGTACTTGTAGTTAAATCATTTGTAGATCTGCTTCATGTGATTTTGTGTGATATTTTTTTAGGTGTCAGAAAGTCCAGACTGCCAGATAAAAAAGCAATCCTTGTGAGCAGCTCTCTTACGGCATATGGATACATTAAAGGTAGAGCAAGTCTGGCTTTTGTAGTTTATTCCAACCATTACACTTGCATGTGACCTTTTGGGAGACATTCCTGGTATTGGTAAAATTAAATGCACTTTACCTTGTAGAACATCCTGAAAGGGCTGGCCTGCTCTTTGTCTCGAGTGTGTGTCTGGGACTGTTCCTTGTCTTGCTGGCCATCTCTATGAGGATAACCTGCACTAGGAATCTTAAAGGTGTGAGCTGTCTAAACAAGAAAATAGTCACTGTGGAACCAGAAGACGATGACGAAGACAGTGATGACGAAGAGTCAGAGCCATTGATGGACAGCTCAATGATGTCAGAGGTAGGCAGGAAAGTGTATTGCTGGGAAGAGGCAATGTACACAACTGAGGCGGCAGAACTGATCGAGAGGCTGGAACGACGAGACATGATCATCCAGGAGATCAGGATGAACGCATACCTCAACGGCACTACCAGCACTCTGCACTGACACACACTGGCTTATTTGCTAGATTTAAACATGTTGAAGTCAGAATGTAGTGTTGTCATCGGCTGGGCCTGATCACTGTGTGGTCATTAAACATACGGATTTATTACTTTTACACCTTCTATAATTCACTGTATACCTTTATTAAAATAAGAGTTATTTAATACTGAATAAAAATATCAGTGAGAGACATGTTTTAATACCAAAGATATTTTATTTCACACTTTTAAATGACAGACTTTTGTACCCTAAAATAAACCATCATTGGTTTTGAACTAAAAGGGAGTTATGATACAATTCATCACAGAAATGTTTTGTCGAGATCACCACTGAGCATCACCATCCTACAGCTGTTCCTTAAACCTAAAGGGACTGAAGCCATTATCATTTTACTTACACTACTTGGATGACCTCTGTGTGGCTCAGGCATGTGATGCAACTTCCTGCCTGCAAATAGAACTGGCTTTCAGTGAAGCCAGTGAATGGACGAGAGACAAAGACAGGAAAGGTGTTGTATCCTCCTTTCTCCATGCTCTCTTTATCAGGGACCTGATTCAAGATCAAAGAATTTGTTGATAGTCATCCCAATATGTGTTTACAAACTTCCAAATCCATTTACAACAAAAAAGAGAGGATCGGGGAGATTCCATATTTTGTCCAACATAAGAAGGCGACAAGGCATCAACACCATCTTTGACAAAGTCAATAAGTTCCATTTATCTTGGGCCCCATTTGATATTTGTAAGACCTTGAAATTGTCTTTTTAAAGCCTGCCGGTCTGACCATTCTGACTGCAAATATGAATCATCATCTGCTTCATCCAGCTTCTGTATAGATGGAAGAAAAAATAATCCAGTTTACAGATCCAGTCCTCAATTGTAGAAAAGAAAGATGTTACCTCAAAGAAGATGCTGAGGACTGTTTTATGTTTTTAAAAATTATATTCAGGCCAAACTTAAACCACTTTGAAGCACAATATCCCAACAACAGAAAACAGAATACATAATAGAAGACACTAACCTTGAGTTCCTCCTGCCTCCTGTAATAATGCATCATCATCTGCTTTTGCTGCTCCTCACTGACCAGAGGCTCCCGTGCTGGCGCTCCGTGGCCTCTCTGAAGAAAAGTGCAAGTCAAACATTAATGACAAGAATTTTTTTAGCATATTAACATAGTTAAAAATAAATTTAACTCCTTAAACAACATGCATAGTGAGCTGGCTTAAACAGGAAGAAGGCAAATGCTCACCTTCTGGATCTTCACAACAATCTTTGTTTTCTCATTTTTTCCAATGTAATCTTGTAGCTTTTTGTCCCGATGCAGCTCTTTAGCTGCCCACCATAACTGAGCTTCTCTTTCTGGGATCACCTGAAGAGAAGCCTACAGGACATTCATCATGTTAGAATCTCTTTTTTGATCTATAAACAAGTCAAACAACCACCAGGTTATTTTGTTCTTAAACTGAAACTCCAAACTGCATACAACTACCGGAATGCTTCATAAATAAAGGAAGTACATTGTGACATTACAACAATTAAATACGGATTTTGCATACAGTATGTTGCATGTTTTCTGACACCTAATTAGATTAGAACAAATAAAAACAGTTAGCTTGGTTTTGTTTAAAATAAATGTTTATGTTCAAATTAAAATTCAAACATTTGTTAAACAACCTGTGTTCCTGCAAGATCCTCCTGATTTTCCAACTCCATTCTGATGGGGTCATGAGGGGGCAAGCCCATTGGGTAAACAATCATTACTGCTCCTCGCAACTGGGCAAGAGCCTCATTTACCATGTCCATGGTAACACACACATTCGCCTGCACTTGTTTCTTGAAGGAAAATAAAAATATGAGACAAAAATTTTACTTTTGCAGTCCAAGAAAGCATTACATTTGGATGCAAAACTTACTTTTGAGATCAGAGCTTTGGCTTCTTCCATAGTCTTCTTCAAAACATTCTTCATGTTTTCATTGGGTGCTGAAGAGAGAAAAAAAAGGGAAATTTATTTCAGCCTTGGGATTTAAATGCATTAAAGACTAACCATAGTACCCAAGCACTGGGTGTTTACCGTGTCCATTCCTGCGTCCAGTTTCATCCTTTTTGAATTCTGCACCACCACTGGGGATGCACTTGTCCTCCCATTCATCCCTTAACTTCAGATCTATGATCTGGTCATCTGTCAGGCCTTGCATGTTGGGAGAAAGCATGATGCCGTGATCTGCAAGTTCAGGAATCTCTGGAGAGACACACATGAAACACGGATTTATCTCAACCCAATAGGGCTAGATTTCCGTACTTACGATGGCCAAAATCAAAAATTCCCTCTGCTGCACATTTTAGCATCACAGAAGTAGGGACTGTTCACTAACTAAGAATTTTGATAATATGTGTAAGAGCAGTACTAACAATAAAATACACAGGTCAGGGTGATGGGTCTAGAACAGGGAATCACTGGTCTAGAGCAGTCAGCAGTAAGACAAGTTTACACATTTACACATAATTCATCATATCCATGTTTGTATGAAACAGTATAGACATACCAGAGCAGATCCTGTCCACCTTCAGCCTCCCATTGTACACCTGAGTGACCCGCTCTATGAGTGTCTCAATGGAAATATCCACGGTGGTGTTGAACAGAAACTGACTCTCATCTCCGCGTTTAACGTGAAGCTGGACCATGACTACTAATGTGATAATCTGGAAAAGGCTGCAAAACAGCAAATTTAATGTGGGCTGTAATCGGGTAAAAAGCTAAATGAACAATAATACCAGTTAGCGTTACAGCGCGCGCCGCCTGTTTGACTGCGTTGCCATGGTATCTAACTTATAACACTTGAGTCCAGCTGCTAGAATGTTCCTTAACCAATCTAGTTAAGCACCGCTAACAAACGCTAGTGTTTAAAATATATTTATATATATAAAAACGGTAATTATGTGGATACAGCATATCTAGTATTTTACTTGCATTTTAAACCATAGCTATATTGCACAAAACACGAAACGATAGCATATATCAAACTAGTTAAGCACCGCTAACAAACGCTAGTGTTTAAAGTATATTTAAATAATTCATATATATATATAAAAAACGGTAATTATGTGGATACAGCATATCTAGTATTTTATTTGCATTTTAAACTATAGATATATTGCACAAAACACGAAACAATAGCATATATCAAACTCCTACCGTCTCCTCGCGCGCAGGCTGACAACTTCCGGTTAATGCGCCGTCATAGCAACGTCGGCGGCCGTATGTTGTAGTATAAACGCTCAGTGCATAATTTTATACCGTAAATACAGGGCAGTTAAAGCCACGGTTCTCACAAAAAAAAAATCATCCACTGACCACACTATTAAACAACTTTCATCCTTGTGAGTTCACCTCTCCCAAAAGGAGGGGAAATCCATCCAGTGGTGGGCGAAACACCTTGACTTTCTTACAAATAGGGGGCACATTTCATTTACAATATTATAAACACAGAGGTATACTTTATTACATTTTTTTTTTCAAAATTATGTGAAATGGCTAATAAAAATGGCAATAAAACGAATAAGTGATTATGTGGAGGTAAATTGGTTTAGTCCTGACTTCTAGTTGTGATTGACAGTTGAGGGGGGGGGGGGAGAAGAGGAGAAACGAGCAAAAGACTAAGGTATGCAACAACGTTCTCTCTGTATGATTACTGTATCATGTCAATGAAGTTCTAATGATGATTAGTGTTMTAAYKTTAGGTTTGTTAGCCKTCTTGCTAGCCTAGCTTTGCAGATGAGGAGCTGGCAGAGCAATGCAACACAGTAGGCACCACACTGCACTTTGAAGGCCGCTCTGATTTGGACAGGAGAGCTTGTGCAGGAAATCAAGAACTTCTTTCTTCTGCCATCAAAAACCATGACACTCCTTGAGCTCATCACTTTTATTAATGAAAAGGATCTATCGGAGATGTACCCCAACTTTTGGACTGCTCGCAGGATTGCACTTACTCTGCCAGTGACTGTAGCTCAGAGGAGCTTTTCAAAACTGAAGTTGATCAAGTCATATCTGAGATCAACCATGTCTCAAGAACAGCTCACTGGCCTGCTATCATCAGAATCGATCACTCAGTAGGGGAGCACATCTTGTACGATAACATTATTGATGATTTTGCATCAAGGAAGGTCTCGCCCAGGGAGTAAATCAGTCTAAAACCGCCACTGTGTGTGTGTGTATATGCGCGCGCACACACACAGACACATTATGGCTATGTGAGAAAATGATGACACACACACACACACACACACACATTATAGTCATGTGAGTAAATGACCTCTGTCAAATCAAGAAGGCCTAAAGTGTAGTATAGCTAAATTTGATCAGCCTGGTGGCCAATCTTCATTGATTGCACATTCCAGCAGTAAGAGCATAGTGTGTGTGAAGTTTTAATTAGCAGAGAAATTGCACAGTTTATGCACACATTATGGGTGCCAGCAGCAAAAATGGTGGACAATGTGAAACATGTATTGTTCTCTGATGAGTCCATCTTCATGGTCTTTCCCACATTCGGTAGAGTTACGGTGTGGAGAAGCCCCAAAGAAGCGTACCACCCAGATGGTTGCATTCCCAGAGTGAAGCATGGGGGTGGATCAGTGATGGTTTGGGCTGCAATATCATGGCATTCCCTAGCCCCAATACGTTTGTTAGCTTTGCGTGTCACTGTCGAGGACTATTGAACCATTATGGAGGACCATGTGCACACAATGGTTCAAACATTGTATCCTGAATGCAGTGCTGTGTATCAGGATGATAATGCACCAATACACACAGCAGCAAGACTGGTGACAGAGTGGTTTGATGAACATCTCCCATGGCCTATACAGTCACCAGATCTAAATATTATTTTTGGGGGGGGGGTGTTTTGGAGGAGCGAGTAAGGAAACATTTTCCTCCACCAGCATCACCTAGTGACCTGGCCACTATTCTGCAAGAAGAATGGTTCAAAATCCCTCTGGCCACTGTGCAGGACTTGTATCCGTCATTCCCAAGACAAACTGATTCTGTAAAAGGACCCTGGAAAAAGGACCCCTATATACACTCACATCCTGTATATAAATGTGTAGATAGGGTTGCGTCAAGAAGGGCATCTGACATACAAACCTGTGCCAAGCTTGTATGTGCGGTCTGCTTGCTGTGGCGAGTACTTGCCAGGAGCAGCCGAAAGACCAACAACATATATGAGAGAGAGAGATTGACAAGGCCTCTACACTCTTTGTTACATCACACACACAAACAATACTGCCTTCACTTGAGTAATCTCAAAGACAAATCTCAAAAACAAGTAATACTTTTACATTAATACATTTACATTTATTATTGCATACGTACAACATCAATTACTCAATACAGTTGTGCAATTTGATAAGAATTTAAATCACAGGTTGAATACTAAGTACTAAACTGCAGTCATGGTTTGTGTGTATACTTATATTTACGGTTAACAACACAAGAATCTCTACTACTGATCTAAAGTTTTTAACTTTTTCACAAAACGAGTTAATAGTTATATATTTGCATGACTTTGTGATTATTAGCAGAATATAACTAAACAGTACATGTAATGCTATTATCCAGTGGTTATTTCCATAAGCTGAACTAAAACAAAGCTAAGATTTCCCAGTCATATTTTAGAGGGGATAAATTTAGGACTGATTGAGGTATCTACCTTTTCATCGGCTGCCTCAAGGGTAATATTCAAGTTTGAAATGGCTACATTCTTTAAAAAAAAAAAAAAAAAAAGTGTAGAAAGTGTGCAATCATCATCCTCTTGAATATCCAGTTAATGAGCAAGCCCTCCATATGCAATGGATCACATGAATTCATGATCATATTGGAAGGAAATGACAGGTCTTAGTATCCATTTCTCACACTCAAACACAAAACTGACACAGTCAAATATGTCAACAACAAAAAAAAAATGCTCGCTATAAAACGTGGAGGCTTGCTCATCTCCCATATCCTTTGTCCCCTTTAAGATTTCCCATAGAATGCCCTCTTAAAGTGTTTAAAAAAATAGTAAGTTAAGAATTAAACGTTTTCAGTTATGCAGCCATGTAACTTAAGAATGACTGAAATGTGAAAACTGCAAACAGAGTAGTACTAACACCAACACTTGAACAAAGAGTGAATGTGGTATAACAAAACACTGCACAATAAAAGATATTAATCCCCAACTACCAAGAAACTATCAAGAGCAGATTACCAGATCAAAACAGGAGTACAGTATACAGGATGGAATGTACAGAATGTAATATGACCTCCAAACTGATGATGACATGATTCTTGCAGAGTGGAGGTAACCGACAACACTGGGTATCAAGAAGGTAAAAAAAAAGGTGCTAATCAGATAAGGAAAAATGTAACTGATATATTAAATTACTCTGCGTGTTTTAACATGCTTAAAGGACCTGTTATATTTATTATGAACCAGAAGTGTGAATGCACACAGAGCTTGGTAAACATTTTAAACAACAAGACCTCACCCCAATAGCACAGATGTACACAGAACATATATGTAGACAGAGAGCGCTCGGCCAAGACACGGCATACTTTTTCCTCACACAAAGAACAGAAAGAACCACATTCTCAGTGAAACTGAAGTACCAACTGACTGTGAACTACAAAAATGTGCGATTAAATACACATAGCTTTCTGGTGCGGTCAGGGTCGCACATCTTGGCACCATAGACTAACACCAGAGCTCACTAAAATAAGCACATTCATTAAATGCACAGCGGTTCTGTTGAACGCTTTGGATTATGTGAAACAGAAGCAAGGAAAAACACACTCGGCTGAAGGCAGAGGGGGAGGAGTCACAGCACTCGTGCCAGGAAACAGATATGCTTTCTGCTTTCTCAAACCTGAAAAGTCAAAACTCTGGCTTCAAAGTGTATTTGAAGACCTAAAGAATGATAGTGTTTCAGTGCAATACCAGTATGGCAGGTACATATTACAAGCAATATATATATATATATATATATATATATATATATATATATATATATGCAAACTTTGAACTACTGTACTTTTTTAAAATCACATTAAAGGCTACGTGTTACATCTATACATCTATCCACAACTGTGAGCATGTTGCTTTAACCATAGAACACACACACACACAAAAAAAAATTGGGTCTGCATAATTCAGTAAATCAGTGTTACACAGTAATGAAAGATATAAACCACTTTGGGGAAAATAGCGACATTAAACATAAAAGAGACTGCACATACATTCATAACGAGAGAGAACTCATAAGAAAGGGCCACTGAGTCACTATGTACCATAGCAATCTTTAAATCTCAAATTCCAGAGGTTCTAATAAAAGTCTAATATCTCTCTAAATCTAAAATCTCTCTAAAGATTCTAAATTACACAACTGTGCATTCAATATTTTTGCAGCTTGCAATTACTTTAAATGCTGCATAACCATCCAGTGGTTAAAAGGAAAATGCATAAATTTTGATAAGCATCTGACTGAAGAAAAATAAAATATTGTCAAGAATTTCACACTTAGTTGTGTATGTACATGGTTTTCTTAATATGTGTACAAATAGAAGTACCAGAACATTTAATCTAGGCCTGATCAGGGCTGAGTGACTGAATAATCCATTTCAGAGAGACATGACATGAACTGCACACTTCTATACGAACGGCACACATAAATAAGGAAATTCTCTAGTTTTTCCCCCATACACACTTCAATGTCAGTAAAACATTACAATATATATATTATCTTTCCATGAACTCTGGCATCAAGGGGCTTCTTGTGGTTACATTAACGTTAGTCCTGCCTGGCACAGGAGGGGGCAGTGTTGGAAATGCAGGTGTGGTAGGAAAAGCCCAGTTACTGTTAGAGTCAAACACAGAGGTGGGGAAGTTGCCTTGAGGGGGCTGCTGGACCATTGTGCTGGTAGGCAAAGGAAGCAGTGGAGGTTTTATCACTGCAGTTGATAGAGCTTTTCCTGACTTGTGAAAGTCCGAATCATCATCAAAGGTCACCCATTGCTGGCCTTTGGGTGTAGGTGGAGCTAATGCTAAAGCTGGTGGAGGTTGCCTGGAGAAGGTTGAAGGCAGAGTTGAACTGTGACCAAGGGCGGATGTGGCCATGTAGAGGCCCGGCTTGGCGTCGAAATCAGGTGTGAGTGAACGATTCTGTGATGCTGCCATCGTGCCAGTAAATGGGTTGGTGCTGTTGGGTCTAGATTGGACATCAGCAAAGGGGTTCGAGGAGACTGGGAGGGTTTCTTGTGAGCGGCTGCGAGAAGGAGGGGGTGGGGGCAGCAACCCTGATGTGGGGTCAAGGTTCAGCATTGGGTTAGACTGGGGAAATGGCGGAACTGGAGTGGAATTCAGAGAACGCGAACTGGCGGATGAGTGAAAGGAGCTGTGGAGCGAAGAACCCCTGGACAGGGACTGATTGTTTAACCAGGAAGAGGAGGAGAACAGATCAGAGGAGAGCGGGTCAAAGGGGGTCATTTCCAGGTGTGCTTCTCTTCGGGTTCCATTTGTTCCATTTGTCTGGAGGAAAAAAAAAAAACACACCAACAAAACTAATCAAGACTTATCTTAAGCAGACAAATGTAAGTTTTAGTAAGTCAAAAACCTCAAAGTGAACAGAGCAATCCATGTATATTTCAGTTACAGTCTCATTAAATACATGAATTTGATTAGTCTGTAAACCTTTCCTTCTGTTTAATAAAAAGTCTCATACACTATGAGTTATGAATTAAGATGCTGTAATATATACACAAGGTTCAGTTTAATGTCTGCACCAAGGAGATGCTGAAACTGACAACAGAAACGACTGAGAGACAAAAGCTGGTGACAAAAGACAAAAACTTTTCTTGAACCATTTGCAAAAAAATGTTTACCTATACATCTGGTAATCCTAGTAACACTTTTCTATTTGTGTATTCCTGAGGTTCAAGTTAAGTTTTTTTCTCCAACACATATATACTACTAAAAATAATAAACCACCTATAAATGGGGTTTGCAACAGCCAACTGAAACATGAAAAAAGACAGAAAAAAAAAAAAAAAAACTAGAACATGGACGTCACTATGAGTATATGCTGGGACAGGGGACTGTGGTTCTGTGAGCACAATGCCGAGGCCAGAACTAGCATTAAATACCTTTTAACCTGAGGATTGCTCCTGCTTGAGAGAGAGAGAGATAAACACACATACACAGACTCATCAACAAAAGCAGGAAATCACAGAAACAGTAAGGGTAAGAGATAAGAAAAGCTAGGGAACCCAACAGAAAATCTGGATAAAAAAAGCCCAAAACAGCCAGGAGTATCGAAGATTTAATACTTTGTGCTTTACTAGACCAAAAACATTATTTCATTAGAATTGCAAGATAAAAATGTACAACCTGCTGGCGAATTGTACTGAAACAAAGAAAGTGAACATTTTGGTCTTTTGCTTTTTTTTCAGGCTGTATCTGAAATTGTTTTCTGGTAGTTATCACATGAATAATTACTTTAATAATTAATGTATATAAAAGAGATACACTGATTTCAACTGTAAAATTACATTGTTGCTTTGATTATGCAAACCAAAACAAAAAATGTCCTTTAAATTTAATGTGAATTCAATTTGAATTAGCCACCCTTGAAAATGTGCGCAAAACTGACCCTCTTACCATTTATACTCGCAAATTTCTCAAATTTGGTAAAGAGTTTTCCAACCTCTGCCACTATGATTTTTTTTTATCATCCTCACATATGACAGACATGTGAAGTGCATTATATAAAGGACATGACTAACCTGAGAATCAGGAGCAGGAGAAGGAGCAGGAGCAGAAGCAGGAGCAGCCTCTGGTGGCAGGGCATGTGAGGAACGGCTACGGGG
The DNA here is from genome assembly GCA_003987875.1 of Clarias batrachus. NCBI lineage: Eukaryota > Metazoa > Chordata > Actinopteri > Siluriformes > Clariidae > Clarias > Clarias batrachus. Next base: position 956,045 of record QMIH01000092.1, read on the forward strand.
TGGTGGTTTGGGTGAGGCCAGGCCAGGCTGAGGTGGCATGGCTGCTGCAGGACCTGCAGGAGCTGGCTGCGGAGCTGCCACTGATGGCGCCATAGGTGGGGGAAGCGTAGGTACCATTGGTGCGGGTAGCGTGGGTACCATAGGTGGAGGCAGCTGGGACTGAATTGGGGGCCGAATGGGGGAGCTGGCCTGAGGCTGCATTGGGGAGACCATCTGAGGCCTCATGGGTCCAGGCAGTGAAGGAGGAGGTGCTGTAAAGAATAAACCAGACGTCTCAGTACACGGGACATACAGAAGGAATTCAATTTTCCGAACATGGACTAGTGATACACTCACAAAGCAAAGACAAAGAGGAGTCTTATAAAGACCTACTTAAAAAGCTCTTAGACCAGCAGAGAAAGTACAATTACTAATCGACCTTAAATTTGAACTGAACTGCAAAATAGACGACTGGCTATAGAATCTAAAATGTAATGAAGTAGAAGATGCAGTGAGGACTGAAAACAAGATATTAATATATCTGGTATACTGGAAGCAAGTAAAGATACATTTTATCTTTCTTGGTTGAGCACCAACATAGAAGCTTTATTTATAACTTACTACTGGCAAGTGTGAAGGAATGCTAGCTTTTTGTGCAAATATTTAATATTCTACAGTTTAGTACCCTTTTTTGTTCGCTGTGATTGTTCACGTACCCAGAGGAAGCTCAGCTGGCTTGTTTTGTGCGTTTATGACTGGTCTTGGGGCTCCAGGGTGGTTATCTGGAGTAGGTCGGGGGGCTCCTGGGTGGACCTCAGCTATCGGTCTGGGCGCTCCAGGGTGGGCAGGAGGTGGTGGTCTGGATTGTGGTGGCACACTGATAACACCTGCCCTAGGAGGGATGTTCTGAAATAATATTTTAAGGACTTTAGGCTGATTTAGTGAGGTATGTTCATCCAAAACTTCTCAAACATCTTAACTTCTGCCTCATCAGTAAGGTATTTTATATCATTGTCCTCAAAGTTTACCCACCGGCCTTGAACTGCTTGGGGCTCCTGTAGACTGGCCTCGTCCTGAAAAACAGCAAAAATCCACACAGCTTACACTTAAAGGCACCCTCTGACATCCTCAAAACAAAACAAAAAAGAAATTCAATTCCTCTGCTAATACCATCTGTGGATTTAGCTTCAGCACCCCTCTTGCTTGTTTAACTGTTCGGTCATATTTTAAACGCAGCCCTACAAAGCCACATTTTTCACGTGTATAACTTTCTGAGCTTTCTGGAAACCTAAAAAGGCTTCTGCAGAAATGCAGTGCTCTCAGCCCACAGCAATCTCCTTAACCCTCCACCTCTTCTTCACTTCCTCCCTGACTCACCTCTTCCTGGTCAACGGGGGTCAAGCACAATACTGCCAGACCCAACAATCTGGTCAAACGTGTAGCCAAATCCATGCAAGAGCTTACTCCCTTTCCCGTAGAACTTAAATAAGCAGTATAAAAAAGAGAGGAAAATGCTGGGAGCAGCAGACAAGCTGTGATGTGTGCCTATCAAAACTCCCTGCATTCCAGTGCCACGGAAGCTTAGTCAGTGATCATGCCATCTCTGAACGTGGTAAAGAACATTCAATTTCTATGCACGTACTTACCAGCGAAATCTGCTCTGGGTAAAGCAGGGCTTTTTTGTCCTTTGCAGCATGGAGGAGGAAGTGATTTACCATTAGTCTCAGTTTAGCCATGAAATTTCTAAACTATACATTTAAATACACTGACGTACATTACAGACCAAAAGTTTGTCACACCTAGTACACACCTTCTCATTCAAAGAGTTTTCTTTATTGTGTTCTTTAGCCCAAACGCGTCTCTTCTGCTTGTTGTCTGTCCTTAGCAGTGGTTTCCTAGCAGATATTCTAGCATGAAGGCCTGATTCACACAGTCTCCTCTTAACAGTTGTTCTAGAGATGTGTCTGCTGCTAGAACTCTGTGTGGCATTGACCTGCTCTCTGATCTGAGCTGCTGTTAACCGCCGATTTCTGAGGCTGGTGACTCGGATGAACTTCTCCTCCGCAGCAGAGGTGACTCTTGGTCTTCCTTTCCTGGGCCGGTCCGCATGTCAGCCAGTTTCTTTGTAGCGCTTGATGGTTTTTGTGACGGCACTTGAGGACACTTTCAAAGTTTTCCCAATTTTTCGGACTGACCGACCTTCATTTCTTAAAGTATTGATGGCCACTCGTTTTTTTCTTCACTTAGCTGCTTTTTCTTGCCATAATACAAATTCAACCTCTTTGAATGAGAAGGTGTGTCCAAACTTTTGGTCTGTTCTGTATACAAGCTGCAAATATTTACAATAGAAGAAAAAAAAATATATATATATATTTTTTAAATCTGTATATGAGGTCTTTCTGAAAAAAAAAAAATAATTTGTATATACTAGGTATGTAACAAAAACAAAATATTGTGTGTTTACTATTTCTTCTTTTCATAATTCTTCTATATCTTAAGAAACACAGGCTATCTGGTTGAGACGAGAGATGCACATCATGCCTGGGATAGCACTGGACACTGCAAAATGTGTCAAACTTTTTTTTTTTTTTTAAATCAGCCCCATGCACATCTCTACTTGAAACCAGTTGCAAACTCAAGTGATGTCACTGAGGTGGAGGTACAGTTCTCACACGATGCTGATGTGACTTGAACTGTTCTCTGTTTTAGGGTACAGATTGATTGGGTGAAAAACACTAGTCCTGTTTAGACCACTTTGGAGTTAATACACAGACACGGATCTTTGAAACACTAAATTGATTGAAACAGATAATGATAATCTATCTTATTTATATGATAATGTAACTATATTCTATACATATTTCTGATTGAAAGACGTGATTTATCCAGTGATGATACTTACAGATGATTTAGAATGAGTGACAATCCCAAATAAAAACTAAATACATTAGACACAAGTTTTTTTTGTTGCCAGATGTAGTATTTATATTAATAATAAAAAAAAAATTGCTGATTTAGTCTTAGATTAGGTTTTACCTGAGGGAGGTGGGGGACGTTGTGGAGGTGCAGGTCTGGCAGGCGGAGCATTGGGTCGTGGGGGAGGAGGGCGCTTTGGTTCTAGTCCTTGTGATGCAGAAGCTCCTAAAACCTGACTTTCCAAAGGAATAACTAAAAGAAAAAATTAATGACAAATCACTGTCAATACCAGCATCACTACAGTAAAAAGGCACAGCAAAATCTCTCCCAGCATCTTTAAAACCTATAGCAGACACATTAAAACACACCAGCGACACCTCTAAAAGATTTACTCTTTACCTGCCTGTTCCATCCTACATGTGATTGGACTGAGACCATCTTTCAGCCACAATGAAATCATAAAATCAATACATTAATAGAAAGAGTTATAAATAAATTATGTTCGCAAAAAAATTGTGTTCAATTCATACTGCTGAATTACATTATGTAATTTCAACCTTTCAGCTTATCATTTAAAACTAAGTAAATTTCAGCTTAAAATAAAGCAGTTTTTTTTTTACCTTGCGAGGGTCCGGCTGTGCGTGGTGGAGCTCTGCTCGGCCTGCAAGGGGGTGCGGGTTCTCCATGGGTTGGTGAGGGGCACGGGCTGGTACGAGGCGAGGGTAATGGGGACGTACCAACGTCCATACCGGCCCCAGGTTGCAGGTGCTGAGGAAGAATATCTTCTACTTCCTCATCCACATCACCTTTAAAACACAGCAGTGTCACATATGACTGATTACTCATACACACTGACTTGGGTTTTAGTGTTTTATTAAAAAAACAAAACAATTATGATCTTAAATAGACATACCTTCCATGTCAAACTCGTCTCCCATGTCGTTGTCTTCGGCGAGCAGCGTGGAGCTGGAGGAGGTGGGGATGTTGCCACAGATCCTCTCCACACTCATTTCCTCTTCCAAACTTTTGATCCATCCCGGACTCTTCAAACGGATGTCTATGGTTTTCCCCATCACCTGAATAAACAGTACAAAAGGGATATAAATGAGTGATTCTGTTTTGTATCCAACAATTGGCAGTTGGATTTTTATAGCAATTGGGACAGTTTGGTACTGAACATCTTCGATGCTGCAGGATCAGCACAAACAATATAGAAAATATATTTAGGGTTTTCCAATCAAGACATGTTTCAGCTGCCCACTGAACGTACTACTCCTAAAAATGAAATAGTTATCTTTGCATATAGCAAATCTTTGCTTCCTAATAACACACTTGAGACACTAGATAGAGATCCCAATGCTTTGCAGGCAGGTGCAAATCGACAGTTTAAAACGTCGCTATACAAGCCAGTTCTCCACGAACAGTACACATGTTACACAACTCAGTTACACATGAGCAGTAGAATATAGAAATCACACCCTGCACCGCTGGTTACTCAGCGAGATAAGTAAAAAAGGAACAAAAAAAGAAGTGCCACCTTCTGGCATTATTTGGTATTACCATGTAACCACATTAGAAATGTGGTTCAAGTAAACTTTTACGATTACTTGAATGGTGTAATATAAAAAAATAGAAAAATAAACAAAACCTAACAAAAAACTAATGTACATTATGCTTTTTGAAAAAAACCCACACGGGCCTGTGTACATTTGGTTAAATTTCCATGACTGGTATAGAAAGTGTTGTGGATAGCAGATTTTACTGTCCTCTTTAATTAATCTTTTTTAATTAATGTTATTTAAATTATATATATATATAATTTAAATAAATACAGTATATTAGAAAACTAAATAGCTAATGCATCCTATTAAAGGTTCTGGTTTGGTCAAATCCCCATGAATTGGAGATGGAGTTAACACTGTGATGATGATGATACAAGGAGACAGATAGTGATCCCGCCTAAGCTTCCCAGGCAGGTGACACAAAAATTAATGGTCTTGATGTCATCCCTGAGATAGTCGCTAGTACTATAAGATAATCAGTCTATATCTGCGCCATGCTAAATGGTAACGTTTTCCCCAATTTCTCAGTTTGTTAGTATATAGTAATAAAATAGATTAAAATAGTTTTACTGCAATTATAGTTCCAGATACAGACATGGATGCAAAGGTAGATTTAACCAAACAATAAAAATCCTGTTACTTACAGCGGAGGCACTCAGTGAAAGTGCAGCCAGTGCAGAGTACCCTTCCAAAAATGTCACCCACATCTTTTCCTCCACAAACCTGTTTCACAAATGAAAGAAAATAAGCCTTTTAAAAAAGATGGCTCCATGTCTAATAGTTAAGTACTCTATAATAATCATCAACATACTTATTGAGACGCACAAGTTTCCAAAGCAACCTTGCAGTAAATAGCTTGCTCAGAACAATAAGATTATTGGCTAGAATCATCCCTAAAAAAAACTGTACCTGATCAGAATGACCTCGCCAAAGTTGGCAAACTTGTCCAGTAGTTCATCTATCAGAGCATCATCAAAGTAGTCATCAGGCCCTGAACTGCACAGAGAGACTAGGACAGTCCCATCAGGTGGTCCTTGCAGGGCGATCACGTCTTTGTATACCTGATGTCGTGCTTCAGGATCCACCTCAAGAATATCGACATCGATGACGGCTACCACTGGCCTGGAAGAGACAGACACAATACAGACGATTAAACTAAAAAAATTTTTGCTCAGGAATAGTATTGCAGACACAGATTAAGTTTAATGTTTTTTTTTTTTTTTTAAACAAAGTCTCACAGTGTCAAAAAACTGGTTTAGCAGAAGTCTATTGTCATTTCCTCTTTTCACATCAGTGGAAGAGTTGAAAGCTTCTAAATGCTTTTAAGAGATATTTATGAAAATATTAAACAATTAAAAACAACATATTGAATTAAACTATACATCCATTTGTTTTGACTGAGTAATGAGAGGACAAGAGGCATTCCACAACTGGTGAACAACACCACTGGGGCATTTACTTTTAATTACATTTCTGCATTCCAGATGCAATCTCCTGCCAAACCTCACATTCAAATCCATTCACAGAAGCACTTTCAGCAAGAAAAGCCATCTGATAATGTTATGTCATCTTAAGCAACCCACCGTCTCCATAGTAACTCATTCCGGAAATGACACCCGAACCATCCGTGTTGGTCTGTTCATGTTTGATACAAAACTATCTAGCTTCTTAAGTTAAGTTAAGTCAGCCTTTATTGGTCACACATACATTACTGCACAGTGAAGTTCTTTATTCTTCGCATATCCCAGCTTCTTGTTAGTAGGCCGGGGTCAGAGCGCAGGGTCAGCCATTTTTACGGCGCCCCTGGAGCAGACAGGGTTCAGGGCCTTGCTCAAGGGCCCAACAGCAGCAACCTGATGGAGCCGGGGCTCGAACCGCTGATCTTCCTATCTTCTCTATCATGTCATGACAAATCTAGGGCATTTGGTGAATGGAAAAAAGGGACTTACTGTACACCCGAGCACTAGCTTTTCAATTATCACTATTTGGGATGCAACTCGGGAAAACCGAGTGGAAGTATAAAGTGGAAATATAAAGTGAATCTCGAGAGTTTTCCCATCACATTTTGGCTACATAGTTCTGATAAGAATTTAAAACAACATTTACTCCAGCTGCCAGTTGTAATTATTGGTCACCTACTCAACACAAGCTCCACCAGTCACAGGAGTACATGTGCTATTAGAGGAAATAACTTTTATTTGTTTGTTTAAATAAACATACAAATCAAAATATGACCACAAGAATCAAAACACATAAGGCTCATATATTGGCTGCAGATATAAAGAATATTTATAATAGATTCAATAATATTATCAATCCATGAAATAAAGCACTGGTCTCTCAGACAGTTTTATATACAAACAAGGGGTTTGGTGTCTGCCGTACCTGTGGTCTGACGTCTTGAGCTCAGCTCTGCTGTAGAACTTTAGATCGCCAGGGCTCCACTGGTGCTGATCTTCCTCATCTCCTGGTGCTCCTACTACATTCAGCTCCAACTCCTCAGCTACACTCACACACATACACACAGAAGTTCAGCCTGATTCAAACCCGAAAAATACAAGGGCACAGAGATAAAATGTAAACAGCGCTCTTACCAATTTTCTGAAAGTCCCACTTTCTCCTCTTCCAGAGCACACGGTCGGTCCATGCAGGTGTGCGGCATTTCTCGCTCGTGTCATAGTCATCAGAAAAGAGGTCGTACTTGTAGGTAGGAGCAAAGTCCAGCTTTCCTTCAATAAAGCCTGAGAATACCTGTAATAAATTGGAAAATGAAACTTTAAGACTAGTTGATTTAGTCATTTAGTTTTGGTTAAATAGACAATAAAATTCTTTATCCTTTGCATATCACAGCTTTGTTAGGACGCCGAGGTCAAAGTGCAGCGTCAGCCAATATACGTGCCCCTGGAGCAGACAGGATTACGGGCCTTGCTGAAGGGCCCAACAAGGACACCTTACCGTAACTTACTGTACCCTTAAATGTCTCTGCCCCAGGGGCACCGTATCATGTCTGACCTTGTGCAGTAATGCCAACTCAATTTTTCAAGATAACCTGATGAGATTTCACCCCATGCTTCCTGGAGCATCTCCCACAAAATGGAACAGCTTGATGGAGTCTTCCTCCATACCATACAGTCAAAATGCTCCCACTACAACTCAATAAGGTTCAGATTCTGAGACTGTGCTGGTTGCTCCATTAGAGTCAGAATTCCGGCTAACTTGAATTGTTTGTGAAATAAAAAAAATTGTTTGAGAATGGCGTGGAAATGTGTTTTTCCTTAGCAAACACATAAATATGCAAGTGATCCCAAAACTCTAGTGTATATTTAACAAATAAAGCCTTTGTGCTGATTACCTGGCCTGCATTCTTCTGTTCCACAAGCTGGTCTCCAGTGATCAGAGCATCCCAGTTCTGCTGCCTGATCAGCTCTTTTACCTCCTCATTTGGCAGGCTGATGCGGTAATTGAAATCTCCACACCAGAACACATAATCATGGGAGTAAAGAAGACGTCCCTGTGCACAAAGATATACACATTTTGAATAAACTGTGGTGACTAAAGGCTCAGTGATGTTAATTGGAAAGTAAAACCTTAGTTACCATAGGGAATGACAGCTTGCGAGTGATCTCATTGTAGTCGTCATTTCGCTCCTTGACCTGTGACTGGCCGGCAGCAAAATGTGAGCACACAAAGCAGATACTGGTGGTGTGGAAAAGCATGCGGATAGCCACACCCCCTTTGTTTCCCGTGGCACCACCCATTCCAGTCTTGACTGTGTCGACTGCAACATCTCTGTTCAAAAATGAAAAGAATTCCTACCATCAGTTCCACCTAGCAGCAATCAACTCATGCTAGGATTGTGACACCTGAGAGACTCTAGAGCCAAAAATGGGCAGACAACCCTTCAAATATCTCTATGTAACGGATATATAGTACAGAATACAGTTGACAAGTTAATGGAAGTGTTTTAGTAAGGTTTTAGGCCACAGCAAGCCCGTGTTCTGTGTGCCTTGGCATAGAATAAAAATTCTAGATTGCCTCATTTGGTATGTTGTTGGTAGTGGATGTGAAATGCTGTCTAACATGTTTCTCCAGAATCTCTCTTTAGGGTTCCACCTGGTTGAGATCTGGTGACAATGAAAGCCATAACATAAGATTAACATCATTTTCACGCTCAAATCATTTACTGAGCGCTCGTGTCCTGCTGATGAGAACATAATCATCATGGAAGAGACTTCCACCAGGATACAAACTGATGCATAGTCACCTGCTTTTATACTAAAACCAGAAATGTGAAGGGACAATCACTTAAATCATTTCTGATGAGCAGTGGTCATAGGGTGAGGGTGATCTCTTGTCAGTGATAGACAGGATAGAGGATTGTGTGGATTGTGTATAGCATCAGATGGGCTGCAGCTGGTAACTATATTCCTATAAAGTTGCAGGTGGTGAATTTGTAAGCGGGTCTGTACCTGATAAATGCAGCATGCTGTGGTCGAATGAAGATAAAGAGGCAGACTCCCACCAGCTGCTCTGAGGCCAGGAGCACATACTTATGATCACGTGAAATGTTCTTCTGCAGCTCTGCTGCCCACAGCTTCTGATTCGTAGTGCTGTCAAAGGGGGAAAAAATGAAGAAGGTCAAACTGATTCTGTCTCGGCCTGGTGTGCAGCAAAACCAGAAGCGCAGATATCTATACACACACGCCATCTTTCTTAAAATACAAAGGACATTGTCATCATTATATCACTATAAAGTTGGGGATTGTCAAAGCCGCTGATGGAATAAATAGGAAGATGGGAGGCATATTGGCTAAAAGGCTAAATACACTTGCTTTTAAAAATATTATTTTAAAGATATTTAAAATACTTTATTTTGAATATGTTCCCAGTTTCTTTCTGGGGAAAAGAAGCAAAAAATAAAAGTAAATCATTAATTATTACAACTTCTTCTTAATGTAATGCATGTTGTAGGGGTTAACAACATTTTTTTTTTTTTTTACACTTCCCAGTTTTTAAAATAAAGAGATTGTACGTTTTTGTACCTTGCACTGACTATGTTGCCAGCGTTCAGCTCCACCATTTCCTCAAAGCCAATGGCAAAAATGTCTGCAGGCTGGGATCTGCTGTCTGGGATATAAATCAGTACTCAGAAAATTCACAAGTATAGACATTCTATAGTATGAAATTATAAATAATTAGTTAATAATAAAGAAATAAACATCTTTTAAGCAGCTGCTCACCCTGAAACTCGGGGTGGCCGGCTATTTTTGGTGCGTCTAGCAGCCAGTCATTGAGGGTCTGATTCCGAAACGCGATGCTACGGAACTGCTTGCCTCCATTGACGTTCCACGTCCCCACACAAACACGGATCTTTTTAGGCTGTGTGTATTTGTGGTGGTTCTGACACATGCCAAGCAACACTCGGGGAGATGCTAAAAGCCAAAAACATCAACAAAGTCAGTAAATAAACTCCTAAAACTCTATACCTCAAATATCAGAAAAATGGCATGAAATAAACGGAAAAATATGGTTATTAAACGAATGGTTCCAAGTGAGAAAAAAAAAAGCTGAAGGAGATGAAAAGGCTTTCAAATGGCCAAAAACAAAGTGGAATACTGTTTCACAATGTTTTTTTAAATATATGATCTGAGAGTCAGACTAACACAAGCTCACGCTTTTCTGTCCCCAAATTTCTGTAATGTTTGATGTGGCATTACGTATGACAATGATTTACACTTACACTACCAATCCTGCCTCAGACATTGTAAAACAATTCCAAACAGAATCACTGAAAAGATGTTAGAAATAAAGGAACTATAAATTTTTTTTTTATAGGTAACAAGTAATCCAGTGCGTTAAACAAACACAAACAATGAAAATCATAAAATGAAGAATCATTGACACTTGTGGCTGAGCTGTCATACTGTCATACTGTACCTGATTGTAATATGGGCTCAGAGACTAACCACGTAAGCAGCAGGGAGGAATAAGAGAGAAAGAAGGGGACACAAGCAGCACAGTTAGCAGTTAGACAGCAAGGCAGATAACAACATTAGCACAGTTTTTCAGTGCTAATCTTACACCCTGGGCAGCTGAAGGAGAAAGATTAGCAAGACACCATGAAGCACTACATTACTAAACGCGTCGTTGTCATTAGAGCTACCTATCATTTACAACATGGACTTGATGCCATGTGTTGCAAAAGGAAGATAAGGAATTTAATAGGAGGTATGATCTAAAACCACCCCATAGGTTATTATGTCTTGAAATGTTTTATTCCCCTTACACCACAGCAATTTGCAAATGATTACAAATTTATATTAACTAAAGAATGTCTTACTTTTAAACTTATTTGTTTAGCTACATTTAATGTTGTGGAACATTTAGGAAGTTCCTGTTATCACTTTTAGGCAGATTATGTCAGTGAGAAATTATCAGTGCTTTGGGGTAAATGGGGAAAAAAAGCAGAGCAATTTTTTACCAAATAAAGTATTTGCAGCTGTGGTTTTAACACTTATGCTACATGGGAAGGAAAAATTTGTTGAATGAAACCGGCCTATTGCTAAAAATAAATAAATAAATAAATAAATGAAGTTTATTGCTCAACTCTATTGCTGAAATGTGATTAACATACCATACAGGCTGCTGGTGGTGAGGAGAGCTCGAGCTTTATCAGCAAGGTCACTGTTTAAAGTGCTGCCCAGCCTCAGGATATCAATAGCTTCTTGCTTTGAGCTGTCAAAGAAGTTATTCTGGATAGTCCTGGTGACCGAGCGTGCTCCGTCTTTCAGCTTTCCAGCCTACACGACACCAGAGGGACAAAGACAAAGAAAACCACTTCATAAGCAACTGAGACAAAACATACAGCATTGATCCATATAAAATATTATGAAAGCAGATTCTGTGATGCTTGTGATGCTGAAGTTTATGATGTGATGCAGAATCGCTAAAGATAAAAATTTAGACAACTCTCTGCTAATTAGCCACATGCATTAAAACTGCAGTTATGCAATTAGGACCACCTGCCATTACCAATGTGATTCCTGGTGCTTGTGACAGAATTTTTGTTAAGTGAATGCAGAAAGTGATTGGCTAAAATCTTTAGAAAAAATAAATAAATAAATAAATTTAAAAAATGCACAATGTCAAAAATAATATTTGTGCTTTTGTTACTCTCATAATAATAATAATAATTCCCAGTTAAATACAAATCTGGGGATGTATTCTTGAAACTTTTTTGTGCAAAGAGTGGCTCTGAGTGATAAAATTTCAAGAAAATTCTTGGAATTGTGGGTTTTCAAAGAATTTTTCTTATTATTCATGGAGAATCTTAACCCTTGAAAAGAGCTCACAAAGTGAAAAACTGTTAGAGAAACAAACCAACCCACCTGACCCTCTCTAATACACAAAATCAAGCACCGCATCCACCGACCCCAAAAAAACATGATATACAGTACTTTATTACCACCAGACTTATAAATCTGGCATACTGACAGACAGCAAAGACCCGAGGGAGAATCGTACTCTTTGTCCCCCACTCTGAGAAGAGCGAGGATCTAATAAGGATTATAAATAAAAAAATAAAAATAATGAACAAATTGTTCGAAAGTTATGACAAAAACAAAAGACTTTTTACAGATACCACCTCTAATAATAAATCTGACTGCAAGCGTGGGGAGGTGTGTGTGTGTATTTATTAATAACTAGGCCGACTCGGAATACACTGTGTCAGTTATTGACATCACCTGCAAAGTTTTCTCAAAAAAAAAAAAAGTATATATATATTTTTTAAATCAACCACCCCGAGGAAATGTCCGTTGACCCGCGGGTGTTGTGTGTAACTAGCAATTGGAGCAGCACTGCTGCCAAAAGAGCGAGATAAAAGTTTTTGTCTTTTCCTTGCTCCGAAATGGGTCCTAAATCATTCTCAAGCTAAGGCTCATAGCTAGAAGTTGTTAAGCCAAGTTATGAGCTTAAGAGAAAATTCTCAGAAACTTTATGAATATAGCCCCTGGGCTTTAATAATCATATGTCTTAACTATTAAAGGTCCCATGGAATTTTTTTCTAAAATGTGAGCAACATTTTCAGCTGTTCGCAACACAGTTTCACGTTTTGCTTTATTACTTTTTGATGACATCATTCATTCTGCATTTATGAGTTTACAGCACTTTTAGTAGCACTGCTGCCATCTCAGCCCCTCCCTATCAAAACATTATTAAAACATACGGTCATCCACAGCAGCTAGGTCAATGCATAATATACACAAAATTACAGACATGAGGACACAGTAGAAAGAACCAGGCCCGCATGGCTGGCTTGTAAACTTACCAGACAGGTAGATAAGTTTCCAGAGGAAAGCAGAGAACAATAGCACACATACAAGTTAAGAGACAGACAAAGTTCCACGACGATTTAAAAGAGGACAAATGTTTGAAACCTATCAGTAAAGAAAATTTAACTGTACAATTAATGTCAGTGTCTCTTAATTGAAAGTGAATTTTAGATTACCCACAGTATTTACAGATGTTGCCCTGAAATCTATTCTTTTGAAATGCACGTACCTTAGCTTTGCCATCTAGAGCACCTGTGCCAGTATAGATCTTGCTGATTGAGTCTCCACTGACTGACCACATGGTGCGAAAAACCTCCTGAAAGCGTGCCACCAGCTGGGGCTTCTCTGTTAGGCCCATAGCTTCCAGCTGCTTAGGCAACATCTAGACAAAAGAGAGAAAGGAAAAAAATTTAAACTTAGAAAATAAAGATGTTCAAACTAACTACAGAGTTCTTTGGCATGTCCACGTTACAAATAAGACATTAATATTTTAAGGAGGTAAGAAGGGTTGGTTTGGATTGGATTGGTTAGGAAACTGATATATTAACAAACCTCAAGTGCAAAGAAGGCTTGGACGCTATTTGTCCTGTCCAGGCAGTCCAGACAGTTTACTCGAAGAGTCCCAGTCTGACATCTAGAGAGAAGAGAGAAAATGCAAAACTGAAGAAAATATTGCGCAATTCTGATTCCAAAGAGCATCAGAGAGGAAAATAATAATAATAACAATAAAAATAAAATCAAGATGCTCTTAAATAAAAGGTGATTAAACTGTGTATGAAACCCCTTTAAGCGATAGCTTTTAAACCTACTTTTCAATTCCAGTCCCGGCGGAGTAATAGAAGAAGCCACATTCGTCTAGGAACTTGCTGATCTGTGGTTTCAGCACAGACAAGAGTTTCTCTGTCTTCCCTCCTCTCACCATTTGGTGGTAGTCAAAGTTGATCATTTTCACACAGTTTGCATGCTCTGAAGCTTTTAGGTGACTCTGTAAAGACCCAAACGGACATTAATGGTCCAAAACTTACAAAATACACATTCGGGGAGAGAGAGAGTGAGAGAGAGAGAGAGAGAGAGAGAGAGAGAGAGAGAGAGAGAGAGAGAGAATGAAGCAGCATCAACAACCTCGACTACAAACATGCATGCTAGTTTTTGTTTCATGCGCTTGATTTGATTATATACAAAAATAGTAGTATTATTAGTAGATTCCACATTTAGATTTCTATTAAGCTCCATTTCACAATTTCCACTGTTAAAATGATATACAAGTCAAACAGCATTGAATTACAATATCAGTAGAGTAATTAAGAAAAATCATTAACTAACCTGGAATGCTTTGCTTAGCATGTGTTCCCCCTCTTTCATGCCCAGCAGGTTAATGATCAACTGCTTACCATAGAGCCTTCTTAGAGCTGTAAAATGCCTGCAAATACGACATGAACGGAAACAATTTGACATTAATTATTAGAGGAAAGTCTAGTAGTAACCACAACTTAAGTAGAACATAGAAAGGCAAGTTATCAGTTCATAACTTTCAGGAAATGATGGGAATTATGAGCATATTGAGAACATTAAAAAGGTTTGAAGAAGCATTGTTATGAGGATATGTTATAAAGAATATATATTAAAAAAAAAAAACAATACGGCCTAGTGCATTTCTTTCCTGTTGTAAACTCTTAGAATTGGTCATTTAGAACGCAAGGTGTCCAGGTTGCTGGTTCTTCTTCCTTCTTTCTTCCTGTGGTGAAAGGCATGCCTCAGGGTTCCATATTAGGGTTATTTTTGTTTTCTTTCTATATAAATTATATTAATAATTTATCAAACACTCCATTTCATTATTATGCAGATAATACGGTCATCTATTATTCATCCCGCTCAGTTATACAAACATCTGAAATTATTAGGTCAGCTTTGTTGTTTAGGTTCATTTAACCTAACTAAAATTGGTGTTTAAATCTTGACTACACAATAGGTTTATATTGAAATGGTCTAAATGCAAGTACTTGGGTATTATTATTATTATTATTATTATTATTGATCAAGATTTGTCATTTAATCTTTATATTGGAAAAACTGTGTCTAAGCTGAAACTTAAATTAGGTTTTAAACTTTACATTTTTTTAACCTTAATTGAATTACTGTGATCTTCATTTTATGGATGCACCAGCCTGGTGTAGCTAGCATGTTGGACACTGTATTTCCTATAGCGTGCTTTTCCCTGTATGTTGATTATTTAAATACACATCTTTCGAGTTATGTCGTTCATATTTATGCACATATACCTCCCTCGGCTTATTGGTCAGCTCTGCTGTACGCTTTACACCTTCTCATTTAAATATACACGGAGTATATATTGAGTATGTTTGTAGCTTTGAGAAAGAGTGAATTAAATGCAGGTTGATGTATGAAAAAATGCACTGTCCACAAGGCATTTTACCTGGAGCATTAGAAGATGTTCCCATGTTAACTTGTTAGAGAAATAGTAAAAATATGGGATATTTTAAATACTTTTGTTGTTGGTTACTTAAACAAAAGGGCGCTCCACAAACTAAGATTGGCAGTGAAAGTTACAGTCCAAACTTATGCTGCTCATTACTGGTAGAAAACCTAAAGGATGTTTTATTCCCCCATTTGTCCTTTACAGCAGAATGATGTCATTGCACAACCTTGCTGCAGTGGTCCAGCAGGAAGCAGAATGTGTTTATTACCTCTCAAAAGCCGGGGCGTTGGCCTCAAAACCCCGGGACAGCTTGACTCGGTGGGAACCAACCTTTAGATATGGAGGAAGCAGACAAAGAGGCATATCACCCAGTGTTAATAAGGAGGATGACAAGATGGTAAAGGAAGAATGAAAATATAGGAACAAAAGAAAGTCAGTCCAAAATTAGACAATGCCCATATCATCTGGCTATATTTGCCCGTGCTGATTTTTTTATTAAAGGGAAAGTCAAACATTAGCCATATTACAAGCATGATGTTAGTCAGTCTTAAAAAAAGCAAACAAAAGAACCCTAGATGTGAGAATTCACCCTACCATATGCACAACAACCCTTTACTGAAATTCCCAATTAAGAAGGTCACAACTGCAAATGCTTCAGTGAAATAATGATCCCACAACCAAAGCCAAACTGCACCACATTAATTCTTTTAAAAACAGCTCTCTGCTTCTAATGAGTGTTTTCAGTCTGAAATCTACTGTATTTTATAAACATAACCATTGTCACATTTAGTCATATGATAAAAGCTCCCTGAGAATCTTCTGCAAGACCCGCACTTCTACTGTTACTATGACTACTGAAAAGCTTAACACTAACACAGTGCAACAGTATAACTAATCACTCTTTCTTTCAGTGGGCAATTACTGTATCTTTTGTCTGCCAGCCATTCAAAACATCTTTGTGCGACACTGGTGATAAAGGCAATTTATCCCTATTCACTCATTTAACATACACTGAATAAGGAACATCAATTGTTAAAACAGGTCAATACTCATTATTGCATTAGTATTTTCCTATCTAAGCACACGTAAGAAAACACACAAGCATGAACAAACTCACTTAGACTACAGGGAATTTTGAAATGCCAATCTGCCTAATGTGAATGTGTTTGACTATGAGTGGAAACCATCGGAGGATATCCACCAAGTACAGGTAGAACATGTAAACTGCACGCACACAGACCTGAGGCCCTGGATATGCAAAGCCACAGTTTTTACCACTACATCACGATGCAAATAATAATTCATTTTAAGTACAAAATGAAACTAATTAAAAATAACAACATATATTTATATTTTTTCTATTTATTTTTAATCTCCTACATTTATACACCATTTAAAATTACAAACTTAAAAAAAGAAAAAAAAAATATATATACAAAATTATAACTATAATAACAACATAACATCTATAACAGCAATCCTAAATAAAACCTGCTTACAGTGAAAAAGTAATAAAGTGCAGATTTTTTTGTTAAAAATCAGTGGGATCACAGGGATCTGATTTTTAAAATTTAGTAGCAACAAGTCAAAACATGTAGTTCATGAATAAAAAGATCTACAGGTTTAATAAACAAAATATTATTAATAATAAACAAAACAACATAAATAGGTACTAGCTCTGTGGAATTTGTTTACATTTAGGCAACTGGCAGATGTTCTTATCCAGAGCGACTTACAAAAGTGCTTAAAACTTTCAGTTATTGGATAGATCCTTAGCCAATAATTCCATTTTGCCGGTCTGACACAGTTTTATAGCTATTCATGATAAGATCAATGGTATTATTGGCAAACTAAATAAGATCTGCCTATTTGTCAGTGTCAGACAGACAGATATTTAGTTTGCCAGTAATTCCATTTTGTTTTTAAAATTGCCTGTGTAACAAATGTACAGATGTAAAAAAAGATCTAAGACCATGAATAGCTATATAACAGTGTCAGACAGGTTTCTACAAACAGTAGCTGAAACTGAGTCCAGTATTAGTTCTCACTGTGGAGGAGGAACAGAAAGAGAGTGAAAGAGAGAGAGAGAGAGAGAGAGAGAGAGAGAGGGAGAGCGAGAGAGAGAGAGCGTGTGTGGATAAATGTGTGAGAGAGGGACTGATCACGACACAGCCCACTGCACACTGTTCTCACTGGTTCCTCTCTGCTACTGTAAACAGCGTAATGACTCTTCATTACATAATTAATACTCACACCTAAAAACTAATCTCTGACCACAGGAATTACCTCGAATCTCAACATTCTTATTGGACAGCACTTGTGCTTAAGAGTTAGGTTTTCCTTTGACATTAGCACTGTTCCTGACACGTGGCTGTGTTACATTACGGTGAGATCATCAAACATGCCTACTGTTACCGAGCATGCTTTGTGTTCAGTGAATACAGTGACTGGTATGGATTGGGTATTATGTTACCACTGACATTTAAAAAGACTGTCCAAACTACCCCTAAGCCTGTCCTCTCTGTGCAGGTCTCGGACATAAATAATTAACACTGTCTTAGCAGGCACACCCAAAGCATCTTGGGTTACTTTCAGATTCTTGGAAAAACACAGCAGAACCTTGCTTCCGTAAGTATTATATACCCCATACGTAATGAGGATGGAGCAAAAGAAAAGCAGAAGCAAAAGATGCCCTTTGTAAATCCCCACTGAAATTTCGTGTGAAAGAGCTCTGTTCAATATCAGTGGATCTGTTTTATGTTGTTCATCCTTGTATGATAGGACGCATAACCCTATCTGGATGCTTTCTTACTAATGCTTTTCCTAATTAGAAAAGATCTTTAAAACCACTGACATTGAACAAAGTAACAGCTTAATAAAGGCCATACACCAGATTAGATGCAATACCCATCTGTGTTTTTTGCTCTTCTTGGTTGTGCCAGACTGACAGCTTTGATTCCGCTTTGTCAAATTTACCTGGAGAGAATTATTCCAACAACATGAACAAGGTGGTCAGCAGCTCCTAGTGTAGGTGTGCTGACTCGGTGACCTTTACTGAATCCAGTCCACAGTAGGTCTTTACCTTGAAAGGCCATTTCTATTGGAATGCTACACGTCAAACTCGTCCATGCACTTACCTGTATACCTGGCTGCTCCCAGAACAACGGTATAGATCCACGGATTTGAATGAATGATGAGACTTTGTCATCCAGAAAAATAACCTGTGGCCAGAACAAACCATTTGTAAATAATGACGCGACTGTACATACTCACACTAATGTCATGTGTATTAATGAATTTATTCATTTAATAAATAAAATCCACTACAAAATCAACAACTCACCTGCTCTGTCTCCACAAAGTTAGCCACCTGGCCATCGTCGTTGGTTCCGCGCACGTTGAACCGTGTGCCTGCTCTCTCAGAGCTGAGGCGAGAGATGACGCAGGCTTTGGCCTGCTTGTGCCCAGCGTAGATGGTACGTATCTCCACTCCACCACACATCAACCTCAACAGCCAGTCATCACAGTTCACCCCATAATGCTTTAGGTGCAGATGCAGAGATTGATTCCTGATTCAGTCCAACAAAACATATAACATGTTACAAACCTAAATGTAATAAACCTCCACAAGAACAGGAAAAGCAAGGCACATTTTTTTTCTCTACACTGAAGACATTTGAGATTGAGATGAAATAATGAATATATGATATATCAGACTTCCAGTTTCCCTATTTTCATCTAGATGTGTTAAACAATTTTGGTGGCAAACTACAAAATTTTAGGTGTGCAAAAGTATATCAATAGACAAGCTTAAAATAAATTGAATGAAACACTAAATATATGCAAGAACTGCATCAAGGGCATTTTTCTTTTATGATGTACTGCGGCTTGTCAGCTATTGTTTGCTTTTCTCCCATCAGCGGGAAATACATCATCAGATGAGTTACAGACTGGTGTCCAAAATGGTCAGTCTGAAACCTTTTAATTCCCCCTTAGTTGTGTTGGTGTGTGTTTTGGGTTAATGTCATGCTGCATGATGATGTTCAACTCCAAATTAAACTGAATGTATTTCTATGGAATTTCTGTAGACTGCTTCTACTATCTTGATTTATATCATCAATAAAGACTAGTGATCCTCTTCAGAAAGCAGCCGTGCAAGCCCCAGTCATAAACCTACTGTACCTCTACAATGCTAAACCGCTAAGCTTGTATAATGTATTTTGGGTCATGAGCAGCTCTTTCATTCTTACATTTGGTATTTACATTACAATTGCATCGGTTATTTTTGGTGTAGCTCATCACTGTATTTCAATGCAAATTTGTCTTATGAGTGGTTTGCATCTTGGCGTATAGCCTCCATATGCCTGATTTTAGACGCTTTCTGAAAATAGTGGCTTGTGATACAGTACCTACAACCTGTCCTGTACAGTGTGTTAATGTCGTCACTGACTGCTGTTTTAGGGTTTTTCCTTACAGCACTCTACTGCTCCCCCATTTTCCCCCCTCCCCCACCTTTGGCCGAGCTGTTAGTTGTCTTGTTAATATGCTATTTGTTTCTTTTTTTAGGACAAAGTGTTGTATTGGCTAGGCCCAAGTGCTTGTGCAACAGCTCAGAAGAATTTCCCATCTTTTCTCAGGTTTCTCCTATAGACAGCTTTCTAAAATTTGTGGTAGTTTATACTGTGAATAAAAAATGCTGTGCAGAATCCAGGATTCAAATCAGCATTTCTAAGTGACATTAGTGGTAACTCGTTTGTGGATGTCACAGGTTCTAAAGAGACACTAGAATTTTTATGCAAAGTTGTGGTGTAAAATGTTGCCCAGGCAACCTACAAGAATAGAAAAATCCAAAAGACATGCCTAGGGCTCAATTTAAATATTGTTTTAATATAGGTCTATGGAAACTGGGCTATTTTTACCACAGGTAAACTTCCAATGCAGAAAGCTCCTGAACTCACCAGAAGAAACGATTGTCGGAGGTGTCTTCTCTGATCCTGCGGTGTGCATTCAGACTCAGGTCCATACTCGTTCCGCTAGCCGACCAGGCAAAATAAAAGTTGCCCGAGTTTAGAACCTTTCGCACCTCTGCAATCCGGTCCTCATCTGATGGATCGTTCTTTAGGGAGATGAAGTCTGTGGCTGTGACCCTGAAGACTTCTGACTCCTGCACTTTCCCCACTGAACTGCACCCGGTCACTAACACCAAACTGTGTAGCATGGAGTCACCTAATGAAAATAAATAAATAAATAAATAAATAAATAAATAAATACACACACAAAAAGGTAATCATATTGTTAGTCAACATTAAGAAAAAAATGCATTGCCAATTCCAGCATTAAGTATTACTGAATTGTAATTAGAAAGTGTCATAAATGCAGTATAATACAGTACATATAAAGCACTTTTGTATGGATTACAGACATCTACAATTTGTGTCTGTAATAACTGATCCATAACACAACAAAGAGAAAACTTAAAAAAAATAAAAAAAAGTCCAACACCAAAAACGAAAAGACAAAAATATCCCTGTGAACCCAGGAGAATCTGCTCACTCACCCAGGTTAAGCCGAAGAACCCCAAGGATGCCATAAGCATCCAACATCTTGGTGTACGTGCTCTTGACAGCTTCCTTCTCTAAAGCCGCTGAAAAAGAACGGCAATATAACAACAAAATTATGGGTCATAGCAGGATTAGTCATCACTACAACTGAATCAATTCAGTAATGCAGTGTTAATCTTACTCATCTTTCATAAGGCAAGAATTAGGTTATAGTAAAGGAAACTGTATGTCCCATAGCAGCATGCAGAATCTGTGCTTAAACGTTGTCTTACACAGAACAGCCACAGCTCCAGACTCAAACATCAAGCATTCTTCACGATTTCTTGTTTCTACAATCACGCTGTAAGGTGGGGGGTCCAGCTTGTGATAAACACGATATCCTTTACTGAAAGCCATGGCTGATGGTTGACACAACTGGATTTAAACCTGTTAAAGACAGTGACACAACAGATTTGAGGAGGTAGACATTTATGTCCAAAAAGTAAATCAACATTCAGAAACCAGAATCAAATAAATATTACTAATGAAATGCAAATGATTATTTAATCACCAAGAAGTATGACTAACTGTAAAATTTGACAGTTTTGTTGGTTGACTCAGGTTTGTGTGTGCCTACATCATGCCAAGAAGAAAGGACATTGGCTATGACCTCAGAGAAGCGAGTACTGCTGCTCATCAGTCTGGGAATGGTTAAAAGTTGAAAGTAAATATTGTGCAGTGAGAAGAATTTTTCTTTTTATTTATTTATTTATTAAAATAAATTTAGACAGTTTGCAGTCGTCACAGCAAATTCAGTCCAAGGTCAGGGTATTTAATTCTCAGAGATATAAAGAAATTCCCAGGAGCTACATCATGTGATCTACAGGCCTTTGTAAGCACTTTAAATGTTCATGTTCATGACAGCACAATCAGAACTGAACAATTACGGCTTCATGGAAGAGGGCTTTTTGGAAAACGTTGCCCTTCACTTTAAAAACAATAATGCAACACAACTTATGTGCATGGTGGTGATGTTGGTCATCATGCATGGCACCATGTTTCCACACAATGCATCACCACAAACACCTCATACCAGTTTTAAGCACAGTGGTGGAGTGGTGATGAGTAGGGCTTGCTTTGCAGCTAAGGAACGTGAGAAACTTGCAGCCATTTTGAGACAACAGTGAACTTCCACGTAGTACCAGAATAATATTGAGACAAATTTGAGGCCATCTGTCCAGACGCTTAAGCTGGGCCAAAATCCAATACAAGAAAATGACTTCTGAATAGAAAGAAAAAATGAAAGTGCTGCAACAGCCAAGAAGAATGATTGCTGCATAGAAAAGAGAACTATTTTCTTTCTTTAAAAAAAAAAAAAAGATGTGAGAGTGATAAACTCCAAAAAGAACACATTAACATCAGGTTATTGTTGCCAAAGATTGTTTGACATGTTATAGGGTGTGCTTGTTTTTTTTGGCTGCTTTACCTTTTGGGGCAAATAGTTATAGTTAAAACAAGACGTTTACATACACCATAGCCAAATACATTTAAACAATCCCTGACATTTACTCCTAGTAACCATTCTCCGTCTTAGTAGGATCACTACTTTATTTTAAGAATATGACATATCAGAATAATAGGAGAGAATTTTTTTTCAGCTTTTTATTTCTTTCATCACATTCCCAGTGGGTCAGAAGATTACATACTCAAATAGTTAGTATTTGATAGAACTACATCTAAATTGTTTAACTTGGGTCAAACCTTTTACAAGCTTCTTACAATATGTTGCTAGAAATTTAACCCATAATTCATAACAAAACTGGGTTAACTGAATCAGGTTTGTAGGCCTCCCTGCTCATTCATCTGACTGAAATCATTCTTAGAGATTCCACATTAACTCTTTACATGGATGCTGATGTAACAATAAGAAGAATGTTTTTTTCCCTCTAACTGTGAGGTTAGGCCAGATGCTAACCTGTGAAATGTGAGCAATACAGTGCTCATTCCTCCGCTAGATACCCAGTGGATGAAAGTCTGAAGTAAAGAGAGAGAGAGAGCTGTTCTCACGCATTAAACAAAGCAGGAATGAAAGATAAATCTTCTTATGTCACCTAATAATCAGGCAAATGTGCAGATAAAAACATTTATTCCAAAATAAGTGAAAGGACCTGATCAAGGGTTTACATGCCTACTATCTGAATATTCACTCCCTCATCGTCTATATCGCTTAATCCTGTATTCAGGGTCGTGGGGTGAAACCTGGAGCCTATGCCAGGAGACAGGTCATGAGGCAGATTACACCCTGGACAGGGTTCCAATCCATCACAGGGCACACACATATACACAGTCACACACTCATTCTACTTACATATTTCATTATTTTATGTCTTTATGACTGACAATTCATTCTGATCGCCCAAGGTCACGTCAGACTGCTCTAAAGGAGGTGTTCACATGATGCACTTTTACACTGATTGGGCTATAATTCTAATTATTAGTGAAATAGCGAGCCCATGTTAACACATTTAATGGCTACATGTTGGATTTTTTGTCAACTCATTAGGTTAACAGTTTATTTACAGAACTGATAAGGGCCACCATAGTTATTATTTAGGCCCTGCCAAAAAAAGACATAGACTTGAAGGAGGATGTACTTTCTTTTTCCGATGACTGTGCTTATTGCAACATATACGGGCATGCTTTTTCATGCCTTACATATTAATCATTCATATTGTGACCACACAAAATTTGCATCTTTTTCTGCAGATTAGAGAGCTTTTATTGATATAAATACACATGTACATCTTTCATACTGACATTTATAGGTTAATAACATTAAAGGTACAAATATGTACTAATAGACTAGCAGATCAGGAACAAGGAAAGGCACTTGATCATGTTTATTTTCTGATTGTACTGAACATGTCCTGCCTCTCTATTCACCTACTCATATTTTACTACTCACTCATTGTATGCAAGGTCGTTAGGGGCCAAAGCCTATCCCAGGAGACCTAGGGCACGAGGCGGGGTACTTCCTGGATGGGGTAGCAGAGCACACACTCACACACATTTTGGAAACGGCAATTAGCCTAACCTGCAAATGTTTGGACTGTGGGAGGAATCCAGGGTACCAGGAGGAAATCCAGCAAGCACAGGCAGATCATGCAAATTCCAGGCACACAGACCTGAGGCGGGAATCAAACCCTTGAACACTGGAGGTGCAAGATGACAGTGCTAAACAGCACTTCATCTTGTGCCGCCTACTTTCCTTCTATTGCACTAACATGTTACACCATATTGTGCTTTTCTAGACAGTACTGGTGCTCTGTGCAATCACATTAAAGCTCCATATCAAACCCAGTCTCCCTATACTGGACCAAATGTCAGTCAGACACACAGCAGGTGTACAAACATTTTAAGCATTCTGGTATAAGGGAGATTTCCTCACCATGCAATATGAGTCTGTCATCAGATTATGAGTAAAAACAAGGTTAGCATAAATCGTGACAAGGCATTTATTTGATCAACAATAAACGTCACCATTATTAATATTCAGTGGCATTTGTGCTCTGATCCACATCATGATTCCTGATAACAAAATGAATTCGATATTTACAGTACACTTTAGAGATATAATTAAAAGATTGCTGTTTTACTAGCAAGTTACTCTTTTAAACATTTCACAGCACGGAACAAGAAAGACTGAAGTTAAACGAATCCTGATTAAACCGTAAACGAGGTGCAGGTCTGCACTCCGCTAGCAATGTAAATAACCTTACACACAGCTAGCGGGCTAATCTATCGGCTAGCGAAACAGAAACCAGTGGGCTAGGAAGTGAGATTAGATACGCCTAGCTATTTTGGAGCATAATATCTGTATGTGAGGTCCTGGATGTTCGTTTTTATCTGACTGTCAGTGCACGAAGATTATTGTTAGGTTACACTACTGACATTATTTTTTATAACAGCAGAGCTTTATTTGCTAGCTATAATGCTATCTTCCGGTGAGACCACCGCTAGCGCGAATGAATCAGGTTAGCTAAACAAATCAGTTCCTACAAAACTAGCTAACATTAAGAATGAATTCTCCGGCATCGTTATCTATCTGAGAAGGCCAGTCTAGTTATCATGAAAAGGCGTTTAGCATCAACCCGAATGATTACTCAATAGATCAAGCTTGTTTCAAAATGTCAGCCCTGATGATACACACACTGACACACCTCATAACACATTTACGAGTCAGAAAAATCACCGTTATCGCCTTAAAACATAGATGTAAATATATATAATAATCAGCTTCTACCTGTCAATGTGTCACCAGCCGGTCCAGAATCGTGGTCGGTTAGTGACCACCAACGAGGTGTCGTTCCTGAGCGAGTCGGGTCTTCGAGTCGGTTCTTTTTTTAATTCATTTTGAGAGTCGATTCACACACGAGTCGCCCGCGCATCTAATGACTTCGACCTGCTTCTTCTGAACTGTGTGTGTGTACATGACAGCGTGACAGAGATGATAATCACTGGTGTGTGTATGCATGTATGTAACTATTACTCTATGATGATAATTGTATTAGAGAAGGTGATTTTTAGCACATATGGAAATTACTTCCTTATGGTGGGTTATAAAATGCAGTAAAAAATGTATTTGTTAATTAAAGCTAAAACGGAATGAATCAATAAACGTAAACACTGAAAAATAATCAGTGGTCAAAAAGGGCGATAAAACGACATCTGAAAGATGTAAATTGAACCAAATGAGCTGAGTCAGTGAAAAGAGCCGGGATTCCGGACAGCAGTGGTTGGGGTAACTGACCAAATTAACCCCTCCCACTTTTTTAAAGCGCTTAAACTGACGTCATTTCCGGAAAAAAAAACAGGAGTATGAAAGCTTTTAACGTATTGGGGGAAAATTATAATGCCAATTTTACTATTAAAGTATTTGCTGTTAAGATTTACTATACAGTGGAAACAATATTCTAATGCTAGATTATTATTATTGTTGTTATTGTTCCTTTCTATTACGTCAAAGCTTTTCCCCTTCTATTTTTATATCATGCCGCTTTTGCTGCAGTATGTAAAGGGCAGTTTGTTGTTTATTGATTGACAAAACAACAATAAAACAATAAATACTCTTTAATATAAAAATTTCACATATCAATAAATTGATGAATGCATGCAAATGTTTTATAATTATTTGAATGGATCTATCAATTTAATTTATTCATGAAACATCAGTGTATATGTTGTAAATATTCTGTACTTGCATTCTCCCCATGATTATCAATGACACAGCAGGGTGGCACTGCACTGATATTCTTCACCAATCACTGATTTTACTAGTTGCTCGTTTTCATGTAACCTGTTTATTTATTCCTCTGTTTATTTGTTTAAGATTTGCTTAGTCTTTTCTTGTAATATTTCGTCGGGAAATGTAACCACAAACCTTATTTAATGCTTGAGCTTTTGTGGGCTACCTGCAGTACCATCACTATGCACAGGGGGGCAGCAGCTGCTTTAGCTCAGGTCTCTTTCAACAAGCGTTCCTAAAAATGACAAATCATATACAGTACACTTCAAACAATAGGGAATTATTAACTTAAAATAATAAATCTCTCTCTGCTTAAATTCATTTACGTATTGGGACGAGAACTATATGTGAGTTTGTGCACACAGGCATGCTTAAAAACACCAGACAAAAATAATATAAGCAGAAGTGAAACTGTGCCTGTAAGCTAGATCAGGAAATAATATTATGGACATAAACCGTTAGCCCATCAGTTCATTGTCAAAAGCGCCATACAACATTATCCTTTAGCATTAACACTGACCTGTAAATAAATCAGATACAGATCTTTGTCTTACATATCGAATTATTTTTCTGCCCAAGTCTGATACGATGTCTGACAGATGGCCCGCTCCGATGAACTGACTGACATGTGGCCCCGCCCAGGTGAGCTGACTGACACCTGGCACCGCCCCGATTAGCTGACTGACGTTTTGACCCTGCCCTGATGAGCGGACTGAAATATGCGCCTTGATGGGTTCTAGTGCCATAACAGTGACAGATGGGAATTGGTTAGGATTAAATTAGAGAAATAATCAGGGGAAAATCTATGGAAAAAATCTACTGGCTACAAAATGATTGCAGCATATTCAATTCAATTCAATCTGTATAGCGTTTTTAACAATTGTCATGTCACTGTCGAAAAGCAGTTTTACACAATCACAAGAACTTATGGAAGTTTGTATAAAATGTTAATATGTATGAATCAAAATGATTAGATTGCGCCAGATGAGCAAGTCAAGGGTGACGGTGACAGTGACAAGGAAAAACTCCCAGAGACAACGGCAATAGGAAGAAACCCATCCTCATTTGGGCGATAACAGATAGCAGGGGTTGATCTGCAGTCATACTGTGTGAAATGCAGGGCCAGACTGGAACACAATTTCAAGCCATGAAATCCCACACCAACCCAGGCCACCCTACTGTAAATAGGCCCAAATAAATTTAGAAAACACAGCCTTATATTTCCCTCTATACAGCTCTGGCGGAAAAATGTATATAAAAAATATAATTTAAAAAAAGCAGTTTCTTTTTTGTTCTTTACATGTGCACATGTTGATAAGATTAACAGTTTTGTTTATTGCTGACACTGCTAACAATATATCTCCTAAATTCAAATATACTTATGGTTATTCAGAGCGTTAAACTAAATGACTTCATCACAACACATCCAAGTGCTTGTGCCCTATGATAGGTTGGCACCCCATCCAGGGTGTTTCAATAAAAAGCATTTAACTGTTTAACGTTGAACATTTAAAAAGCCTTTGATTCACAGCACTACTTGCTAAATGAGAAAAAAGTATTAGCAAAAGATACAACTAAGTGAATACTAAATTACAGCATTATAACAATATATATTTCCAGCCACAAGAACACTCCCACCCCCCAATCCTATTTCATTTCTTGTTATATATACAGTACAGACCAAAAGTTTGGACACACCTTCTCATTCAAAGAGTTTTCTTTATTGTGTTCTTTAGGCCAAACAAGTCTGTTCTGCTTGTTGCCTGTTCTTAGCAGTCGTTTCCCAGCAGATATTCTACCATGAAGGCCTGATTCACACAGTCTCCTCTTAACAGTTGTTCTAGAGACGTGTCTGCTTCTAGAACTCATTGGTCAGCAGGTTAACAGCAGCTCTCTGATCTGAGCTGCTGTTAACCTGCGATTTCTGAGGCTGGTGACTCGGATGAACTTATCCTCTGCAGCAGAGGTGACTCTTGGTCTTTCTGATTCTGATTCAGGTATAACAATATACTTAATTATTATTAGGTTAAATCATCATTCTCATTAAATACTAATATATGCAACATTGTATACTAAATCATTATTATTGATTTAGATTTTCCATTTGTTATTGGCGTTGGCATTTTCATTTGAATTTTGGCTCCGCGATTCCCTTTAATGTTTTGTAACATACACATTTTAAAAGACTTGCCCAAAACAGGAACCTTTTTTTTTTATTGAAACAATGCAAATAGAATACAAAACACATTAACAATAACAGCAAAAACATTAATTATAACATAAACTTCAAACATATAGAACAAGGAACTATAAATTGACAGTCCAAAAAGGAGTAAAAGACATGAGAGGATCGATATGATGATTCGTAAAAGAAGAAGAAGAAGAAGAAGAAGAAGAAGAAAAAAAGGTGACAGGAGACACATTACTTCAATTAAAAATAATTGAATATTTTAATAATAAAATAATATAATTTTAATAATATAGAAGTCTATTATTCTTCTTATTAAGTCGAATTAGTTTAAGAGAATTAATAAGCGATGTCATTTCYATAATGAAAAGAGGGAAATATAACTGTTCCTTTCTAAATCTTTGTTTATGTATRAAGTATTTTGCATTTAATATAAAATAATTAACTACGAATTCAAGCGGTTTATTTTCCGTATTCTCATAGTAAAAAAATATATCTTTAATAGTAAAGGAGTGAGCTATATTAAGGTGGTCCAAGAGGTGGTCTTTTAAAAGAATTAAGAATTTTTTTGTTTTCTCACACTCAAAAAACCAAAACAGGAACCAAGGAGCTCTTTAACCCGCCCATCAACGTGAATGGCCAGCCGCAAAGCATCAGGGGGAACTGTCCAATCAGATAGCAGGATGAACTGAAAACAGGAACAGCTCGTATCGGTGAACACACACACGGCTATAATTTTTATAGACATTCGCGGCTTTATCACAGATGCTCCTTATCGCGTGCGCTCACTTCGTCAGACGTCTGTGGTAAACTTTATTTATTTATTTATTCTTGCTTGAAAGTGGGCTTTTTGTTACAGTTAAGTAGATAAAAATTATGTTATTAAATTTAGCGTGTTAATAGTACACCACAATAGAAGTTGAGTTTCAATTTTTTTTAACAACAACAGCTTTCGTAGTGTCACGTGCTCTGTTAAGCATGACATTTCTTGATTTTTTTTTTTCTTTCTCTTCCAGCCACAGTGTCTGTCGCGATGCCGGGTTTGTACTTGGTGGAGCCGGTGGTGGCTGTGTACGCGTTTGCCAGTTTCATGGTGTATCCCCTGGTGCAGCAGTATGTGTACCGCCGTCTGTGGCAGCAGATCACCAACACCTCGTACACTGAGATCGACACTTCATCCGAGTGCCACACGAACAGCAGCAACAATCTCAGCCAACATGAAGTGAGTCTGTAGGCATACAGTCACTTTCATTCCTGTTTCATGCTTACTCCACTTAAAGAAAAAAGTCCTCCCTGAAATACATTAAAGATGTTTAAACAATATAAGAACATGAAAGATGTAAAAACAAAATAACCAAAGCTAATTTTCTCACTTTTCGAATGAATATCAGTGTCTCACGTTAATGAGGAATCCAGGTCTCAAATAGACTCAGATTGGTTATTTAGTGATCCATAAAAATGAAAGCACTGTCACTAGTATTATAATAAGGCGAAATTTTTGGAACCATATTTGTTTGAACCGAGTATAAACAGACTCTAAGATCAAGGCTTGCTTCATCGATGCCTTCAGCTACTGGTGAAATAAAGTCATGGTTATGTCGCCAGAATAATGCCAAAATCAGCTTGTGCAAATGAGATATACCTGTGAGGATTTAGAAGAGCTGCACATGCAAATCAAAAGAGCAGTACTGCAGCCTGTGATGGGAAATTATATTCTGAGCACACACACACACATCAAGACTCGTCTACACCATCCCTCCGCTCATGCAAATCTTTCCTTGTGAATAAGTTTGACTTTTTCTCAGTCACTGGCCAGTACAGTCAGTCCCATGTATATCTCTGAATACGATTAGCTTCAGTGATACAACATTTCTCTTTTATGACTGCACATCGTCTTTATTTTATTTTAATGAGACAACTATATGTCACTTCCCTCTTGTCAGAAAATATTTGCTGTGAGTTTGATGGAGCTAAGGAGGGATTTGGATTCAGCCTTGTGTTATAAGCTAGCTTTGTAGCTGTAAGTAAAAGATCATGGATGGTTCAGAGATGATTCAGAACGACTTAGAAGCACTTATTAACGAGACAAAATGTTGTTTAAGATGGCATTACTATATTATTATTTATTATTATATTCTTGCGTTATCAGATGTGTTTTCTTGTTGAAAGTGCTTCTGTGGGTTTAAATGTGAGTTTTGACAGGCAGCTGCTTCCCTTCAGTTCTGCGGACTGTACAGACCTACAGTACTCTCACCCACGCTGTTACTGACATAACACCTGTGACATGGAGTAATACATACAGTATACAGCACTGTGAAAATATTTTTCTTTCTCATATTTATCACATTTAAATGGTTACGGTCATCAAACAAATTTACTATTACACAAAGAAAGCCAGAGTAAACACAAAATGCATTTTTTTTTAAAAAGATATAATTTTATAAAGGGAATTTTTTTTAATTACTTTTTCACATAGGACAGGTAGGTTTGGAGAGCTCTTTCCCCTCAATAAATGAAATCATCATTTATAAACTGCACTTTGGATTTACTTGTTATCTTTGTGTAAAAAATAAAATTAGTTGTCCTCAGTCATTTAAGAGTGACAAAAATGCGAAAAAATATAAATACTTGTTTCACAACGCTGTAGTTAAACCGCCAGTGCTGCTATAGTCTGTTATCACAACTCATGGAATACCTCTAGTTCAATCAGATTACTTGGTCGGAACTGACTGTTGTATAATACAAATCATCATATATCCTGGTGCCGCTCTCAGCAGACAGTCAGACATCATTGTTTGTAATGTTTAACCATAGTGAAAAAAAAGTCAATATAAGTTAATTAAACTGTAAATTACAAAATAAATCATTCAGGGTGGAATTTCCCTTTAAAAAGCTATATGTTAAGGGAAGGGGGCACGGTGCAGTCTTTGTTACACTTTTTCAAATCTCTGTGCCTTTGCTCAAAAATATTAATACTTTTACTAACTTCTGCATTGTGCTTCCTCTTTTTCACTTTCTATTTTTATGTTCTCTGAAGGACACCTTTCTGGTTGGAATATAGCACCATTGCTTTCTGCCACATGTATTTGCAACCTGCAGTAGATTAATTTCCTCTTTGTGGTTATTTGTTTTTTTTTTTAGTTTCTGTACTTTCTGTATTTTCCTAGGAAGTGCAAAAAGCAGCCTCGCTGTTCTCCATGTACTCAGAACTTTTCTCCATGATCCCCAGTCTCCTGATGACTGTTTTCCTGGTGGCCTATAGCGATCAGCGTGGACGTAAACTCACCATCATTCTCCCTCTCATAGGCTCTCTGGTCTACTGCTTGTGCTTCCTAGCAGTGTCCATCTTAGAGCTGAACCTCTACCTGCTAATTGCAGCATCCATTGTCAACTCCCTCTTCGGTGGCATAAGCACTATGCTGGGCGGCTGCTTCTCCTACGTGGCCGACTTGTTCGAGGATGGAAAGCAGAAGATGCTACGCATGGCCGGGCTGGACATGATGCTCGGGCTTCTCTCTGGCATAGCCTTAATCTCCACCGGCTACTTTATACAAGCCGCTGGATTTAACTGGCCCTTTTTCACTGCCGCCATGTTCCATCTGCTTAATCTGACTTATGCAGTCTTTATTCTAAAAGAGAGCAGGGTGATTGACAGTGTGACCTATGAAGAAACAAACACACATGCATTGCAGAAGCTTACACTTGGGATCTATCACCTTTTTGCACAGGGAAGCAGGAGAAGGAACTGCCTGCTCACAATCTTGATTATCATCTTATGTTCATTTAGCTTTGCGTACTTTGGAGGCCAGAGTTTGGTCACGCTGTATGAGCTGAATGAACCACTGTGCTGGAATGAGATCCTGATTGGCTATGGCTCGGCTCTCTCCACGGCTGTGTTTGCTGTCAGCTTCGTTGGTGTGTACGTCCTGTCTCGCTGCCTCTCCGACACAGTCATCATCTTCATTGGGATTCTGTCCGTTTTCATAGGCTTGGTGATGATGGCCTTCATCAAGACCACACTTCTGATGTTTCTCGGTAAACTTTCCAATGAATTCATGCCACTATCTGCTGATGACTGCACACATTCAAACAGGGTGATATGAAAAATTATTTTTAGTATATTTATTCATTTGACAGACACACTTATCCAAACAAGTAAGAATATAATCTGCGTTGCGAGAATTGAGTTGTCTCGCAACTGGTGCTTTTTAGTAACATTATTAATAACAAATGGATCAGAAGGTGTCACCTTAAACAGTCACATAAACTGATTGAAACCATATGTAATCACTGATATGGTTTTCTGTGAGGAGATATTATTTAGGCATTTTTGGAAAGTGTCTCATAGTTATTAAAAATCAGGGTTAAATTTTACATAGGAAAGTCTTCAGGACAGAGCGCATGGTTTCTAGGTGGTTGTGATTAATAGGTTAAATTTCATTTCACTCTTATGAAACTTAAAAAAGAGAAGAAATGGTACCTGTTAAGGGAACAACTGTTTGTATCTGTTATACTGTAAGACCTGTTTTGCAGATGCTCCAGTAAATGCTCCAGGTTTTTTTTTTTTTTTTTTTTTACAGAAAAGCAAAGTAAATATTAAATTTTACTTTACTTATGTTCATTTGTAAACCTTGTCAAATTGCTCAGATTTTAGAGGAATAAAACATCAGGACATGCTGTTATTGGACAATATTATTATTATTATTATTAATAATAATAATAAACATTATTTTTATATTACACCATCCCATAATTTTCCCATAACAGCATGTCCTGTTGTGTTTTGATCCATAACAGCTTTAAATTTAACATTCATATCAACATATACTAGGGTGCTTTTCTGCATTTACTGTATTTCCATTCATTTATCATTTTTAAAAAATATAACTATATACAAATAATTGGAGTACTTAATTGCAATCAATTAAGTTTTATTTGTATAGTACCTTTAATGATGCACATTATCTATTTGAAATTAAGATACACCAGATTCATAATAAGAAATTCAAATATTACACTGTTGGACGATGACTTGGAGCAAAACAAGTACATTTTTATTTTAACTATTAATTAATTAATTAATTTTACCACCACTCCTTTGTACTTGTTAATCCAGCAAAACGCCTGCATGCAGATGGTTGTTAAAAGTACCAGGAGTGAAATGCTGATCAGTCATCCATGACCAAACTTGGCAAAATGTTTTTATGATTCTAATTGCTTAAAGTGCATTATTTCACATTCATTCATTAACACTGAAAGCAATTTTGTTTATTGTCGAAATAATAAAGAACATACGTAAGCAGACAAATAATTAATCAAATCAATGAAAATGAAGTAAGGAACTGTATTTTTAGACTGGTATTCTTAAGGTTCACCTGCGTATAGTTGTCAGTATTGAAATGTGGCACTCAGTAGCATTACATGAAGTAATGAGTTCATGGCAATATGCAATCATATTTTAATTATGGAAGGTTACATGTTCATACCAATATCATATAATGGCATAATTACAAATGTATTAGGTTCTACATTGGAATAACATTTAAATAATAATAATAATAATAATAATAGTAATCATTTTTAATAATTTTCTATTATTAATTATATTTATATATTTTCACAAATGCTTAACCACAAAAAATAGTACTTTTTATTTCTGTAGATGCTTTAAAATTCAATTCCTGAAATTGCCAAAATGTGATATGTAAGTTTACATGAACTAAAGTGTATCACTTTTATTTTCTGTAGTTAGGATCCCAATGCTGCTGGCCATCATGCCGTTTCCTGTTATGCGTTCCATGTTGTCGAAGCTGGTCTCAAAGACCGAGCAAGGTACGTGTGAACACTTAAACCACTGTTTTGCAACTAAAAGCTCTTACTAAGCCAAGTTTCTGTGTCATAAGTGCATTCCTGCAGCTTCATAAAGATGTACATTCACTCAGCTGTGTCTGGGCCTTATATTCCTCATCTCGTTCCTTCAAGTTCAGGACAAAAGAAATGTCCATTAGTAACGCAGTTAACATATTATCTATTAATGTGAAAAAATTCTCAATGCTTAAAAATAATTTAAGCATTAAGAAGTTAATGGTTATTTTCTCTGCTTGTTTAAGGTGCACTCTTTGCCTGTGTGACTGCTCTCGATAACTTAACAACTACTTTGGCAAGTACAGCATTCAACAGCGTCTATGCCGCCACAGTAGCCTGGTTCCCTGGCTTTTCCTTCCTCCTGGCTGGTGGATTCTGCTTCATTCCCATAAGTTTGCTAGGGTAAGTATGTCAGCATATGGTTTTCTATAGGGAACAGAGGTCCTGTTAACCCAAGGCATTAGCATGTCTTTTAGGTGATCGATTCAAGGGGTCAGCACTAAGTATTGACCCCTTCTCAATGCTAAATTGTGTTCTGATCTCTTAGAAGGAGGTCTGGGATGCATAGGACCACATCACATTTGTAGTGCGAATGTACAGTAAATGTGTCTCTATGCATCCCAGAAATCTACAAATGACCAGCTAATCAACTGCATTATCGCCCTAGCCAAAAACTACATAATTTCTCTCATTGTGAGATTATTTGGAAGTCGCACTGATGTGAACGCTGCACTTCTAGCGCATGGCATTATTTAATTTTTTATTGCAGCTCATCCTGCGTTTTATTCCTTTTACACCACAGCAATTTGTCAATATTTACATGTTTTTATCTATTTATAGTTTTATACATTTAACATGAAATGTCCATGGGACGTTGTCTGATTCTCACTTATCTAAAATAATTGTTCCCTTATCAGCTTTCCTGCTCTTGAAATTAATATGACAAAAATAATGTAGCTTTAGGATAGAGTCTTTTGCACTATCCAGTGTTATGTCATGTTGCGAAGAAGCCATAAAATGCAATGTTTGCTGAAACCTTTCCATGGCAGACAAAAAGTACAGACTCTTACAAAAATGACTCTTAAGACATGACGCCTCCTTATGGGAAGCTTACTGTATGAAAGATTGCATGGTTTTCTTTGGAAGGCATAAAATAAAATCTGGTCATTAGCCTTGTAGAACATCCACATAGTCCCTGGGAGTGTGTTGTTACTGTAGAAACTATAACATACAAAGCGTGTATGAATCATACCTATGAATTAAACTCAGCTATTACCAGAACCATAAATATATAGACCACTCAAAGTAGAGAATTTAACATTACATTATAAATGCTTTCTTCCTCTTTTCTTTTCTTTTTCTTCTTAAAAGGCATGCTTTGTTCAGAACCAGAGGTAGTTTCCTTTAACTATTACCATGCTGAGTAAAAAAAAAAAAATGCTGAGTCACTTTTAAACACCACTATTTTCATCTGCCCACGAGTTAGCTAGAAACATTCTCCTACATTTAATAGAAAATGTGTAATTATTAACGAGACTATTATTAGTGATGATCTTTTTTAAGTATACTGACTATAAAAGCATGTCATTTTATATTACATGCAAATGCTTGAGCACCCATGGTCCAAATGTGTGTTAATGTGAATAGCTAAGTGAGTAAAAGCTAAGCTGACATCTAAAGGGTATAATGTTAGAGATGAAATAACATTTCAACAAGTTAAGCAAGATTAGTATATTAGTTTTATATAAAAGTGTTCTAGTGTTATATAATTGTTTTTGTTTTGTACAATTTAACAGTGAAAAAGGGAAATGCACACCATGCGAAAGCTTTGAGTTCTCAGATACTAATGTTTACCAAGGTTTCAAACCTGTTTCCAATTCCCAATAGTGACAGACAGGTCATGCAAATTTTAAATCTCTATAAATTTCTGTTAGGCATGAGGGCGGATCAATCACAATCTTCATAGCCAGTTGTACTGGGAACATTTGACTGGTAGAGGATTCAGTTAAATACCAGTAAACTGTGAAAACAAATGTTACCCAGTGTGTAAAACAAAAGTGAGCATGTAAGGACGGCTGTGAGCATGTAGGTGGCTTCTACAGTGCTATCAGTTAAGTCTGACATAAGACATAAGACTTTCATAACCATGTTATACTGTAATTGTTGATTATATACTGTATGCTATACACTGTGAGTGGGTTCTGTAGCATAGTGACCAAGAAAGTATTCTAAAATCAGTTAAAAAATAGTGGACATTAACTAAAGAATGCAAACAGCACCAGGCTTTTTACCCGGTTTACTTCCTGATAAGTGAAATAGTACACCACCTTTCTAGTTCCTCATACCTCCGTTATTGTATTACTATGCTATCACGCCAAACACTTATCACTGTGGTCATGATTGCCATATGACCATGATACGTTATGGTTATATACAGTAAGTGCAGGTTCCTGGTTACCACCACCATCACAAAAAAAACACACACACACACACACTTTAACAGAAGGCTGCACAAGTCAGTGAGTTCTGTTATGAAATTGAGTACAGCTGTTACCCACACATTCACACTGTGTGACTGATTAATTGTGCTTAATTGTGAAATAGCTGCAGAAGGCCTTTAGTTTTATTGGTATAGCACTTTTACTGAGAAATAGCTGTCGCCAAGCAAGCAGCTTCATAGAAATATGGATGTTTTAGATTTAGATCTCTAATATGTAACCTAAAGCCAACAGTGGCAATGAGAATCTCCTTGAAACAACATAAAAAAAAGGATTGTTGGAAAAGAAAAGGGAATCCATCTTCTTTAGGATTCTTGGAATAAGAACAGGAAAGTCTTTATTATTATAGCAGCAGTCCTTAAGTAGAAGAATAAAATATGTTAGACGTAGAATACAGCACTGCATGTTAATGAAATATTTTTGTCGATACTTTTGAAACTTTTCACAATTGACCTTTTATGCATTAAAATGATTCAGTGGTTTAAAACTGTTTCACAGATAGTAAGTAATTTGAATTACTTAAATCCTTTTAAAGATTACTACCAAGTTAATTAATGTAACTAAATTTATATATTCATCTATTAAATTATGTTACTTTTTCTTTGAGGGGGGTTGCTTTGGATTAAATTCACTATTATTTGACTAATGCCCACAAACTAAAAAAAAGTCATGTTTACTTGAACTTATTGAACTCTTTACTCAACAACACATGATGATCAGAAGAGGACCTTGAACTTGTTGAAGCACTACACGTATTCTGTTTGCGTTTGTTTACAGGTTTGCTGAACTTTAAACTAATTATTGAGCATTATGGATTTCCTCTTTTTGGTTCAATGTCTATTGATATTGTATTTTGAAATGTTTGAAGGAAGAGGTTTTCTGGAAAAGGTCACTGTGTTATTTTTGTGCTTCGCAGTCTGGTGTATGGTCTGTGAATGGGGCGATTTGGTTAATTAGTCTGGATTTTGCCAGTTTAATCTTAAACAGTCATGTTCTCACTGGAGGTCTGCTTCTGATTTAAGCATTTAATAATTTCTGGGCATTTAGCAGCAAAATATTAATTGATTTTAATAATCTTTAACATGAAAACATGAATGCATGAAGTTTATATTATATATTATATTATATATTATTATATATGTACTGTTTACAGTGCTTAGTAATGTTTATGTTCTCGTGCATGAAATAATTCAGGAAAATTGACTTAAAAGACGTTTGATTTACACGTTTTACTACTTGAGCAGCATTAATCATACAGTATAATCAAGTAGAATTAACTCAAAATTACATGTTAATCAAGAAGGAAATTCAAATTGTTGCAACATAAAAATAGATAGTTAAAGGTTTTTTTTTTTAAATATATAACATTAATTACATATGAATGTTTTGCTTATGTTACTCCCACCTTTCTTATTTTCAGTGCTATTCCATTCTTCGGGCTCGAAAATTTGAACGAAAGTGAGAGTCTCTTGGCAGAGGAGGAAACTCAAGAAACAGACAACACACCTGTTGTCTAAAAAAAAAAAGAAAAGGGGAAGATATCTTTCACCATACTGTCTGCAGCTGTGTTTACTTGAAATTGGGAGAAGAGTATTTTAAAACCGATTTGTCTTTAGCACTTTATATGTTACAATGCAGGAATGCAGTGATTTATATGTTACGATGCAGGAATGCAGCAATTATATGAGAAAATGCTTAGTAAGGGTTTTTACAAAAACTGCTGAACAAAGGGAGATATAAATACACTTAGTTACACTTAGTTGACGAAGGTCATGTTATATCTTACGTGTCTTACAAGGGAATGTATTTTCAAATTGATGTTTGCAGAAGAATTTTATCAGTGAAAATTTAATATATTTGAAATATGATTTTTCTAAGGGTCCTTTTAATCGTACAAAAATAAATATTTTTAAATTAATATATCTATATTTTTACAACAGCAGCATTTTTTCAAGAGAATGAAATCAGGTCTAGAAATAGAAATTATTATTATATTCCTAGATTTTTAAATTGTTCTCATGGTAGTATTCTGGGTATTATGAAGTGTATGTATAGGTTTTATCTGATTTTGCAAAAGAAGTTGGTCATTCCGATACAAATGGCTAGGATGAAGTATGCTGGTCCTGTAAATCTTGCTAACTTTTAGTGTGTCTGGAAGGAAGAAGCTGAATACTGCATTGGAAAACTTTGTAAGTATTGTAAAATGTAAATTAAATATACAGTATACAGATGTCTAGACACTGGATTTCTTAGTCTGGCTCTTAGTGATGTCAGAAGTATTGGGTGGTTACTGCATCTTGCTTAGGGGTTGACCGATTATTTTTTTCCGGGCCAGCGCAGATACTGATTATTAATAATAAAAAAAGATTGATAACTGATATTTAAAACCAATATGCATTTGTAGCAAAAAAA
This sequence comes from Clarias batrachus, assembly GCA_003987875.1. NCBI lineage: Eukaryota > Metazoa > Chordata > Actinopteri > Siluriformes > Clariidae > Clarias > Clarias batrachus. The sequence goes on from QMIH01000092.1 coordinate 995,080, forward strand.
AAAAATATATATTTTTGTCAAAATTTTTAATCACCCAAACGTCTACACAACAGAAAGATGTTGGTTCGGTGGATGTTGTTGGCAGGAAGCCAGTGTCTGTTATTCTGCTAGAGGGCAGAAAAGCAATAAATTAAATACAAAATGTGCGATATGAAATTCTGCTCAGACATGCAGATGACAGGGTCAGAATTTGGCATCAACACGAAAGCATGGATCCACCTCGCCTCTTATCATTGGTTCAGGCTTGTGGCGGCGAAGTAATGATGGGAGATATTTTCTTGGTGCATTTTGGGGCCCTTGGTACAAGTTGAGCATCATGTAGGTGCCATAGTCTGCCTGAGTATTGTTACTGATCATGTCCATCGCTTTAGGTCACAAAGCTAAAATAATCTCAAACTGATTACTTGAACACGACAATGAGTTAACTGTACCCATATGGCTTTTATAGTCACCAGATCTAAAGTTCCATCTTTATGCTCAAAAGCCAATTGGATCTCACTAACAAGTGGTTTTCTTATGGCCACACAGCTGTTTAGTCCCAATAATGTGAGTTCTCCTCACATTGCGTATGGAAATGCTCTTAGTTTCACTATTAAAAATAGCTATGGTTTTACTGTTGGTTTATAGTTGTTTTTTTACTGCTTTAGAGCAAATTTCACGTAATTCAAGATGGTGTGCAATTGACATATTATGGAGAATTAATAATCTAGTACTGTACAAAAATACTATCATCTATAATAAGCTATAAAAGAAAAAAAAAACACATTTTGGTTGAAAGCCGTAATTTAAAAATTGTATGGATTTTACAGTATAGGTAGGTAAATCATAATCTGGATTTAACACTCAAATCAGTGTTCAATCTACTTGTGTATTTATATCTCTGTTATCTGAAAGCTATATGTGAAGAAATTTAAGATGTCAGTTGTCTACTAAACAGATTTTTATGTTCTGGGTCTGACCCTTTGTGGTAAAATTTTAATTAAAATGAGTTTGCCAATCCTAAATTCTGTAAATGTTCCAAAATGCTGTATTTTTAAAAAATAATAAAATTATATTATTGTTGGTCTGAAATTGTCAGTATTTCTACAGAAACACCCCAAAAAAAGACAGTGTTAATTACTTGAAAAATGTGAAACTTTCTAATCATTTCTAATATTGTTTTTAAAATTTAAAGATTCAGTATTAGTATGTTTTAGCATCAAATCTGCTTTTGATCAGAATTTGTGATAGCTGTTTTACGCATGGAAAAATAAGGTACAATACCTGCAAAAATCTGGACCAGTGTACTGTACTATAAGTCGATACTGATATTAAATAATCGTATTACTCAGCCCCAATTGTGTACTACCAGTACACATGTGATATTTGATAACAGTTGTTTTGTTAGCAAGGAATTTCAGTATTATAAAAGGTGCCTTATAACAACAACAACAACAACAATAATAATAATAATAAAAGGGGTGGTAGTGTTTTTTTTAAACATTTTTTTTTAATCAAATCACTTTTCGGAATGGCCACTAGATGTCAGTGTGTTAGTAAACTAGCACACCATATGGTCATGTTCACTGCAAGACATCTGTAATGCCTTGCTTTTATTAATGATTTGCCTTTTTTTTTTTAAACACATACTTTTTTTCCTCAGTTTGAACACTGGCAAATTCAAGACTGCTAATTCGGTTTTTATGGCATTTATGGTTCACTACATGTTGAAGAGCTGTTACAATCAAGGGTAATTTACAACTCTGAGGTGTGAAGTTGACTTCTGTTAGTCAAACATGACAAATTATAATAGTAAAATACATAATAGTGACAGAAAGAGGGAAATGGTAAGTAATATATAATAAAAAAAAAAGTTTGTACAAATAGAATAATTCTACAGTAGTATAAAAGTAACGCAAATCCCACCAAAGGTAAAACAAACAATGAAAGTCAATTACAAGATAAAACTGTTTTAGCTGTTTAAAATCACTGATAGCTTATGTCTGATGAATTTATGAGTTCGTTACAGTAACATGAAGCACGCAGGATCTTTGTCTGATACACGTCTTATGTCTAATGTTTGTCAAAGTGACACATCAAACTCAGACTATATTAAATAGAAGTTCAGAAAGAGTGCACATTGTTACTCTGGAGTTAATAATATTGAGGATTATTTTGTCTGTGAAGATAATATCACCTATATTAAAATGATTTTGGCTCTCTGTTGTGGTATTCCCAAGCTATATCGGGCTTGATGATAAAGTTCAAAAACAGTAGTACATGGATGCATGGAGCCGGCAGTGTGTGTAGAGTATACAAGATTTAGACGTAGTGGATGTGGGGCTTCTTTGTTTTCTACCTCGCAGCTGACTCGGCACCACAGCGCTGTGGGAGACTGCTTTGTTCCTGCACGCTCTCTCTTTCAAGTATACTCTCACTCCACCATTCTCATTTACTACCTCGCTCACACAGAGTCTGCTTGTGGTGTGCTCTCTCATCTGCCGTATAGGTTTCACACCCACACATACACCACCCCAGCGGCATTAATAGCAGCCAGGCACAGAACAGTGGAGCATGTCATTAAACAGGGCACAGCTGCTAGTGAGTGCCCACACACTGCACATTATTACTAGCTTAGTTGGTTGGGGGAGGTTGGTCCATGTTTGACGACTGGGTTTACAGTTACTTTTGAGTCACAAGAGATGATTCATTGATTGATTCCTCTTCAGTAACCATATCCTGGTCAGGATTATGGTGCTCTCTCTCTCTCTCTCGCTCTCTCTCTCTACACATGTAACTCCTGAGATACTGGTGATCTTGACTTTGACTATAGCCCATAGTTTGGTTTACTAGGGATGGTACCACACAAATACACTTAAATTGTTAAGAACAGTTTACACTTTATCAACTGAGGCATCAACATAATGATGGTTGGCTGTAATGACTCATGACGTCACGCCATCGGTCATTGCTGTAAGGGAAAGTTATATTTATAAGGACCCCAAACGTCTTTCAATCAGCCAAGACGTTTTCCCCTTTCTAATGTTTGATGTGCGTGTGGCATTGCCCCAGGTGTACTGATCAAGAGCTTCAATTAATGTATACAGCAGACATCAGAATGGGGAAGAATGTGATCTCTGTGACTTTGACCAGTCATGGTTGTCATTGTCCTAATAAAGTGGATGGTGAGTGTAACTGGGCAGGGGGTAGCTCAATGCTGAATTCCTGATCAGACAGTCCCAAGTTTAACCCCCTCGACCACCAAGGTACCACTATTGAGCAAGGTTCTTAATCCTTAAAACTGATCAAATACGTATTTACAGATGTTGGGTTACTGTCCACTCACAAACAGTGGTCTCTCCTGCTTTCATTATTGCTCTGAAGAGTTAATAATCAAAGTATAATATTTATTTTCCTTTTTTTTTTTCTAGTTGTTTATAAATGAGCATGATTAATAGTCGACAGTGCTAAGATTGTTAGCTAACATGTCATATTTCAAGAAAGTTGACAGTGTGGGATCAGATACAACAGTGTTAGCGACAAAAGTGTTTAAGAAATTTAACAAAACACTAAAGATGAAAATGAGTTTCCTTCCTGGAAAATTTTAAAGCACAAAGACCGGAGCATGTCAACTGTTATTCGCATTATGTCATATGGTGCTCAACGTTTATGAGCCAAATGAAATATAAGGGCGCATTATTTGAGCATTGTAGACCTACAGTATACAGTACGAATTTTCTACTGCATCGTACAACATGCATATGTTTAGATTTTACTGCAGACCAAATGAATTTAGACGAAACTGAGTGTTTCAACTGAGAGTACCCAGGTTGGTTATAATATTTTCAACATTTGGAGTCATTTTTTACATGTAGTCCAATATTAAAAGGAAAATAGTATATGTTTACCAAAAAACGGGTTACAATGAAATTATGTACAATTTTTCTAATACATCTTTGATCTTTTAGATCTTCATAGATATTTATCATTCGACTTATACTGCGAAAATAAGCTTTAACAATGTGCTACATTGGTTTCAGCAATAGCCTGCGTCTTCAGCTGACAGAGAGTGATACAACACAGGCACCTCCAGAATGAAGCCGTGCAATGATGTAACTATGCAAGGACCTTACTTCCCTTGCATTCAAATTTCAGCCTCAATAATGGTCAAATATCCTTTACCTTTCCTGTGAATGAGCTTATGTTTTTTTCTCCAACTAATCTCTTGCATACGTGTTTGTATGTAGGTGATGCAGAAGGAGAGTGAAAGCATTTTGTGCCAAAGTCGTAATTATAGAGTTGCCATGGTCTGGCTACAGGGGGATAACGCTTCTAAATGCATTCTGGACTACTGAACACATCATTACTCTGTGCACATACAGAAAGAAAGAGAGGTTCAGAGAGTGAAATCTAAATAGATGCAAATCACATGAAACCATGAGTTTTCACAGTTGTGCTGTTTTCCTACATGTGTAGTTATCCAGTGAATAAGAATTGCGCTATTTGACAGAATTTCTAAAAACCAACAAGAAAACAAATTAATTAAAAGATTTTGATTAAACAAAATGGGTAGATCATCACGCCGAAATTATTTTACTCTATCGCCATCAAAACCATTTGCATTTACAATTCGCATTTGCAATTTAGATGCCAGCATGCTCATAGACTGTAATTACATCATTCTCTCTCTCTCTCTCTCTCAATCTATTTCCTTCTGAACCACAACTGTGTGGCAAATTGACAAGCTTTTTATTTTCAATCTCAAATATAGATCGGTGTGTGCAGTTTCAAACCACAGGCTCAGTCTAATTGAGATCTGTCTGACTCAACTAGATCCAAGGCTCATGAAGGCCAGAATGAGTGGAGCTGCCTGGGATTTCAGCTCTTGACATGTCATGTTTTCTGACAAGGTGATATTGTGTTGCAGATCTTGCTTTTTATAGCGACAAGAAACAACTGCTTTGCTTGAGCATAGAGGTTAGATTCGATTTCCATGGTCATTAGGAAACATTTGTACACACTGGGGATCGCTTAAAGTTTCTTTGAAAACCTAATCAGAATTGATTGGCCTATAACAGTATTACTTGATGACAATCAGACAATCATCAAAGGAGTTCCAAAGGAGAGATTTTTTTTTTTTTTTTAGAAATGTGCAGTATGTTTAAATTAAGAATAATAAAAGCAAGGGATGTGAACCCCAGCTGCTATTCACACTGTTCATGCCTAATTTGTTTCTGACTAGTGGTCTGTCTTTTTGAAGCGCTTCATGCTGAGTCCAATACTAATTATAGGTTTTTAAGTCATGTTTAAATAGAACACAGCGCCTTGTGAGACAGCAGTCATAGAAAGGTCAGTTGGTCAATAGCTTTTATTATTATTAATTAATTGCTTATTATTAATAAATAAAATGCCATATCTCCCCCCAGTTTTTTGGTTGGCCATCAGTTACAAATTAGACTTGTTTACTCATGGTGCATGTCATGCTGTCATATTGACAATTAAACAATTATTGACTCCCAGACAAGGCAATGGTTCTTCTGACAAAATGCATAATAATGTGTAAACTTCAGTTCATGAAAAAGATTTCATGTCACATGCACATTTCGTTCTGTTGAACACAATAGTGCCATGTATATCTGCACAGCCAGATTTAGGCAGCAGGTACACCAGTAACAGCCCCAGTAGCCGTCGTGTCCATGCCCCATGTCATGATCTCGAAAATATGGCGTGCAGAATGACCCAGTGAATTGTTCAGGAGTGCTTGAGAATCATGGGGCTGGCTAGGATTCCCGTGGACAGCCTGCCTGCTGTCGTTGCTATCAGGGGAAGCTTGTGGCAAAACAGTTCCTCTTTGCAGACGTTCTAGAATATCTGTACCTCAAGCAAGTAAATTTGCAGGTGGCTGCCGGTGCCTTCGTGTATACCAAATACATGGTGCTGGGGCAGGTAGTTGGGTGACAGGAGGGTAAAATGGGTCCAATGCCACCATTCGACATTGCTTGGTAAGGTGGGCCACCCAGCAGGGGATCATTTGGTAGTGTATCCAGGGTCAGGCAAGCCTCTTACTCTCTCCTATTTCTCTTTATCTCCCTTCTCTTCCTCTGTGTCAGTCTGTCCCTCATCTGTGCTTCACCGGAAGAACATCCTGTGCCTTCCAGAGCTGAGGCAAAGCCCAAGCAGATGTATTGGCGCTGTGAGGGATCTGGGCATTAACCTAACTTTTTGTGTGGACAGTAGAAAGGTGAATGCAGAATATAAATTTCACATTTATCTGATCCCTTGCATTGACAAGCTGCTTGATTGGTCAGGCGCAACTTTTTAACAGCATTGGATTTAACTAAGGTATATTGGCAGATTCACATCACAAAATAATAAAAAAAGGCCGGTTTCCACTGTTCTCTGTTTCTATTACACTAAATTTTTTTAACATTCTCTTTGGGTTGTTTGGAGCCCCAGTGATGTTTCAAAATCTCAGGGACCAAATCTGCACAACACCTAGGCTCTGTTTATTTCGAAGGCATAATCATTTACTAATAATGATTGGCAACAACATCTACAATATCTGAGGGCAGTCCTGAGATCTGTGAGATGGGTGGGGTTTACAGCCAACCTGAAGAAGTGTGCAAGTGGAAAGGTGAAAGTAAGATATCTGGGCTTCCACATTGGCCCAAATTGATAAGACTGGAGTCTGCTCAAGGATCAAGACGTAATAGGGGGGTGAGGCAGTTTTTGGGACTGGTTGCCTATCAGAGGTTTGATCCTAATTTTCATGTCACCAGCCTGCTTATTAACCTAACTTAGAACAGAGCACCAGATCCAGTCCAGTGGATGGAGCCAGGAAAGCAGGCATTTTGCCAGGTAAAATTTTGTGGCCCTGATGTTGCATTCTCTGATTTTCTACCCTTTTTGTTATGCAGAAAAAAAGCATCGGACAGATGGGAGTGAGCTGTTTTGCCCATTTTGGTGGTAGGGAAAGCACCCCAAGTCTGAGGATCTTGGTTAAGGAAGCCTGAGTACAGTGCTGTCAAAAAGGAGTGTTTGCTGGGGAGTCAAGTGGTTGCCCAACATCCACTGATACTACCTACCGAGGAACCCTTTATGTGTGTCTTCAAATCATGCCCAACTCCAATGGCTCCACTGCATGAAGGATGCTAATGTTTGAATACGTTGTTCATATCTGACAGCTCAGCTGTCAAATTTAAATTGGTCCACATACCAGGGGCACAGATGGTGGTGGCTGATTACATCTCCTGCCTTGGGCATAGGATGGAGTCAGGCATTAGGGATATGTGGCAGCAGGGGCATTGTTGAGTGAACAGACAGGAGACAGGTCAAACCAGCAGGTAGTGTGTAAAGATTTCAAAGTGGATGATTTTTTTCCCGATATAAAACCATGCTGCTGGCTGAGTTATTTTTGGCAAAGAAAACCTGCTTCAAAATGAGGCAAAATTATAAAAAGGATAGAGGCAATTGTGAGGCAATAAACAAACAACTTTGACTAGGCAAAACAATATCAAAACATGTGAGCCGAGGCAGGATCAATAACTATGGAAACATACTGTACAATACAAGAACAATATCAGTCTTATTTTTGATTCTGCATCAAGTCTATGCGTTTAAATGAGCATTTAACCTTGTGTGCTGGTGTGCTTTGGATTGCTCTGCTATTACACCACCGAACCACTAGCTGGTGATGGCGTTTATATGCCACTGTGCTGAGCCTCTTTGCCACTCTCTGGTGAGTGTTTTTGATGTCCTACAAACACAGGCTAATTAAACCGAGTGGATCTTGTTGGAAATGGAGTTAATAGATTTTAAACAATAGTTACTTCTACCTTTTGACCTCATTCAAACATGAAGGCATAGAAGAAGTCAGAAATATGATGCTACCAGATGGACCAATCACAAGCTCTGTCTTAATATGGAGACTGCATCCTTCAAAGGTAGAGTCTATGTACCTCGAAGGCTGATCCAAAATGAGATGATCTAGTCTATGGAGGATTGCCTGTTTGCATCACCAGCTCTTTCCACCCTTATCGTCACATCATGAAGTGCGGCTCTTGTTGTGTAGCTCCTGTTCTCCTGTAGAAACCTTCACGGCTGCAGTGTGAATTGTTATGGCGAGAAGTTATGGTTATTAATTTTGATGAAACGTTTCTGATTTATCATGTGTTACAATACATTGAGAGGGTTGGTTGAGGTTGTGTAACAACACCTAACCATGTTTTTTTTTACGAGAAACTCATGTTTTTTATTAGAGATGATTTCATGTAGGGCAGCTTTTAAAAAAATATAGCTATTTAATATTATTAAATATATTAATTGCTAGAAACCCGGTTCTTACATTTGAAGGTGTACTTCTCAGGTCCTGCATCTGCCTTCAAAATGGGACAGCCTTAAATGTGATTCTGTAATATATAGGTGGTATAGAGTCTACAAATGCAGCATTTAAAGAACGTGGCTCCGAAATCAGGCCAAAGTGTAAATGTAACTTGTAGTTACATTTATGGGGAGGTACACGTGCATTCTGTTATTTTACTAATCATTAATTAACATTATTTATTAAGTAAAATAAGTAAGACCTAAAATTTCTAGGCTTGTATATGTCTACAAAAAGTGGGCATTTGGTTCCCTCTTCCCCACTGAAAATGATCTCAGATCTAAAACCTGCTTTAAATGAACTCACTTTGTGTGGCCTTGAGATGTAGCCAGGCTCCTCCATCTCATGGCCGTTTCCAGTCTCCCACCAGAGCTTGCGATGAAATAATGCTGTAACGTTTAGAACAGTGATGGCAAATTCATAAGAGCACAAAGAGGGTGGGAGCAGGTGTCAGCAGTGATAACATTACCAAATGTACATAATCGCTTCTGAAGCCAGATTTTGTTTCAGATTGCTTATTTCCACCCATTACGCTTTTTCAGGGGAGTCTTTGTGCCTTTTCGTGTGTGAGAGTGGTTAACCTCAGTGCAACATCTTAAGCAGCTGTCTGATTCTCTTCCTGCTCCAGATTTGGGTCAAGGATGTGTCAGTAGGGAAGAAGATTGCAGGCAAATGCGAAAAAGTCACTTGTTTAAATGTGTGATAGTGCAGCAAGAGTTTTTAAATTCTGTTCTGAACCTATATATATATATATATATATATATATATATATATATATATTTTTCTTATATATAATCCACTAACTAAAAATATTATAATTTTAAATTTTGAGTAAATTACTGTTTATACCATGTATCTGTCGCACACACACTCTCTCTCTCTCTCTCTCTCTGTATAGTACATCTAAAAAAAATAATATCCTCAAAAGATTGAGTTTCAATTGTAATCTACAGTATGTATACATAAAGAGAAATATTTCAAGACCATTTTGCTTTAAGTTGAATGACTACAGCTCAAACCTCAAAATCCAGTAGTTAAAATATTACAATATTTAATTTTGTATTTGAGTAAATTACTATTAATACCGTGTATCTCTCAGTCTAGTTGAGTACACTACAAGGGGAACAGAATATGTTGTCCAGAATATGATCATTGACACTCTATCCAAGGAATGAAATCAGCAGAAGGTCATAGCTGAAAGGACCGGCTGTTTGCAGAATGCTGTAACAAAGCATATTCAAGGGAAGGGAAAAGCCCGCAGCCTTAAGAAGATTGTCAAGCAAACTTGGCAGAGCTTCACAAGGAGTGGAGTGAGAGCCACCATGCACAGACATCTTCAGAAAACAGGCTACAATTATTGCATTCTTAGTATCAAATAAAATAAATCCTACCTCTTACGTCAAAAGAATCTTACCTGGAGTAAGGAGAATAAAAACTGGTCCTTTTCCAACAGCTGTTGTACTCACTTTCTACTGAAGCAGATTTTCTTTTCCAGCAGGACTTGGACTGGCCACAGTGCCAAAACGACCTCTAACAGGTTTGCTGACCAGTGTTGCTTGATTGGCCAGCCAACTCACTTGACCTGAACCCCACAGAGAATCTAGGTAGTATTGTCAAGAGGAAGATGAGAAACACCTGACCCAACAATTAAGATGAGTTGAAGACTATCTACTGTATAATACCTCCGCAGTGCCACAGACTGACTGTGCCAAACTGGACTCCTTTTCATTTTAATTTTAACACATCTCCTGTTACACTGAACGTCCAGTCCACATTATTATGCTGATCAATCTCTGCTATCCGTTATCACCCAGATGAGGATGGGTTCCCTGTTGAGTCTGGTTCCTCTCAAGGTTTCTTCCTATTACCATCTCAGGGAGTTTTTCCTTGCCACCGTCGCCCTCGGCTTGCTCATCAGGGACAATCTTATCATTTTGATTCATACACATTGCATAAAAACTAACTTCTTTGCGACAATGTCAATTGTTAAAAGCGCTATATAAATAAAATTGACTTGACTTGACTTGACCATTGCCATGCTGCTTTGATGCAGTCATTCACGCTAGAGGAGCCCTGACCAAGTATTGAGTGCATAAAGGAACATACCTTTTCAGTATTTCTGTTTAGTAATTGCTATTTTGATTAATCTTAGGAAATATTATAGTATTTTGAGACCCTGGATATTTTATTTTCATGACCTTTCATTGAAATTCAAACTAAACAAAAAAAAGTCTTCAAATGACTCACTTTACATGTAATGACTCAATAACATACGATCATTTTACACTTTAAAATAAATTGCAAAAGTAGATACACTTTTTATAATATAATTCTTTGAGATGCACTGCATTGGGTCATATCCATGTTTTAAAAAATTCCTCATTTTCCCAGAAACACACTTTCAGAATTTGAATCCTGATATATGCCTGGGAAGAAAAGGTTACATTGATGGGATAATCTGGTCATTCAGTACATTCAGGCCGTCAGCTGACGCCATTGATAACAGCAATTTTCAGATGGATGAAGAACTTTGAGGAAGGGGAAATCAGCATTCACCTTCTATAAGTTGACAAACTTTATTCTCTGTTACACGGCTTGTCTTTACTCAGCTGTGCACATAGCAGAAACAGTGTAATGCTTTGGTCACTGTGTATTTAAGCAGAAGTCTCAGACGGAAAGGTTGTGTTTGGGGCACGAGCTACATGGGTAATAACTGATCTGGTGCACCTGAACCTTTTACCCCTTATAATAAAGTGATTTCTTTCTCTGAGCAAAATGAGCCAAATGTATGTGTGTGGCTGTGAGCAAATCGGAGAATGGCGAGCAGACAAGAACGCTGGCAAGTTATTTGTTTTGAAACGTTTTCTGTTACTGACTACCATTCCACAGGCATGAGGCTGAATAAAGAACTCACATGCGAACTTCTTGTGGGTCTGCTGTGTTTCTGAACGACCTACCGCCGACATTGTTACACTTGGCTATCCAAAAGGTTTGGAGTGACATGCAACAGCCCTACATACTGAAAATTTAAATATGACTGGTTAATTCTACTGTGACTTCCCACTTATGTTTACTTGGATGCTTATGTGCTTCTGTAGAGCTTTAGCAGTCATAACCAATTGGTGAGATGTACTCTCTGTACTGCTCTATATTGTAACAACAGAAATAAACATATTCCTACATTCATTTCAGAGAATAAATTCAAGCATAACGATTCTTTAAAAAGAACTAAAAATCCCTGGGATTATTATTTATATAGTTATTAAGGATTCCTTAAGGCCTTACAGTATGTTAACCACTTTTGTGTTGCACATTTTAATCAACTTTAAGCCTCTGACAGTTCATGATGCATACTAACCTTACTTAGATTTTTAGTGCTTGCAAAACCTATAGTGCTGGCCACACAAGCATCTAATTACAGATTACCATAGCGTGGTTAGCATACGCTCACACGTGCACATGCTAACAAACGGTCACATTAGGTTTGCATGTTCTCCTGATCTTCGGCGATGCTCTCTCATTAACTTTGATGTGTTTTCATTGCCTGACAATTGGTCCACTATAGACGATGACCTCAGCTGACAGACAAACCAAACAATACACCCTGGTTAGAATTCCCCACACCGCAGCGGCCAAGGCTATTTCCATTCACGATTCTGTGCCCACACGATCTACTGCAGCTGCTCTGTGGGTACAACCAGACAAGCGTAGTTCAATAGGAAGTCGGAGTGTTGTGGCCTTCCTCCCTCTCTGACCTGCGCTGCGTCCGTAGAGGAAGACAGCCGACACACCCTTCTCTAACCCCAAAAGCACAAGAAGTCATGATGGGAATCACCCCAGAGCCACTACAGTTCACTCACTCTAATAGTAAGAAAAATCTTCATTCTATTTTCGTTGTGTCAGGGATGAGACACTGACACATTTCCTCTACTCCACTGTTGCAGACGCTCTATCAGATGTCACTGCTACATTTCTTTTTGGGTCAGTGGTTTCATTCTAGTAGTGTAATAATAAAAAGCCGATCTTAGCCCAGTGCTTCCGGTGTTGCTAATTCTGTGCTACTCAACTACGAGCAAATGGAAGCCAGGAAGATTAAACCGCAGTCCCACATATATACAGTAATCATTACTAGTGTTCATTACTGAGTTTTAGTGTTCAATTAGTTTTAGAAAGATGTATTGGACCTTGAGTGTATTTACAACGCAGACAAACAATAACCACGGAATTGCGCAGTAAATGTCATATGAGATTTATATATATATATATATATATATATCACTTCTCTATTGTTCTTATCCTCGTGGTCATCAGCTGGCTTTTGGATGGATCTGGAAATCCCGCCACACCCCTTCATACACCCACCTCTCTCAGATCTTCCTATGTTTATCCAGCCGATCCTGAGGCACTGTGTTCCACAAACAGACGCAGTCAAAGTGGTTTCTCTGATTGCTGTAATACTAACAATCACGCATCAACAAGAGATTAATCTCCAAGGAGTTTTCTTTGTTTTCCATTATTCTGCATTAAAAAAAAAACAAAAAAACAAAAAACTAGTATGTCTGAAATGATTCACATGTCAAAACCTTTGTATCAGTGGCAAAGCCATATAACCTGCAGTTTTATCCTCAATATGCTGGCTCTTGAGAAGTTGGAACAGAACAGCACTCATCAGACTGTTTCCACCCTACCTTATTCATTCTCATTACACCCATCTGCAATATAATATATAACGTTTGATTCAGAACAATGGTGTGATGTGCTCCTGTTCTCTAGCAGACTGCTTCATCCCCAATCATCTCCCTCTTCTTCTATCTGAAGAAGTGTATGATGAGATGTTTATAAGTGGAGCCATTTCATCCGAGAGCACTGATAGCCTACTAAGCCGCACAATGTTCCCCAGCCGCATGGACACAATGACTAATGTTCACTGAGCTTTTTACATTTAACATAATAACACCGGCACAATCTAAAATTTGCGATATGAAACAGACCTGGTGCTCACACGAACTGAGAAAGTGTAAGAACTCCTATAGACAGAAAAAAACCTTGACTTTAAGAAAGAAAAATCGTAAGACCTGTCAGCTTCATAAGTTGTGCTCCTTTTATTTAACAGCTTTCCTGAAAAAAAAAAAAAAAAAAAACCTTCACTTTGGATGCCATGAAGGGAAAACCATGACCTCAGTTCATTACTTTCCCTTATTTGTAGTAAGCTTTCATGCAATTTCAGGCCTGTCACCATTTCAGAAAAACAAAACACTCCATGATAAAGACAAGATGCAGAGGCTTGGACAAAACCACTGTGATGAATACAGGATGCAAAATTAGTAGTTTGAATAAAGAGCTACACCAAATATTTTAAACAGAAAAAGAGGTACAGTGACAAAGGACTGCAAAGAACTGAATGAAGCCATTTTCCCGTGTGACTTTTTCTCCGAATACAAGATTAAATCAGCATCTGTAGCTTATATAGTCTTCTGATAATAATGGCTTTATGATGATGTATTGTACCTTTTGTCTACAAGTTATTCAGGGAAATAAAAAGCTGTAAGCTATTACAACAAAGGATTCGTATGCACAACATCTCATTTAATGCTACTAGAAACATCCAGTTGGATGACTACACAGGTGGAAAATACACAAATACTGCACATTGTACTGTACATAAATTAAAAAGCTTTATACCTAATAGTTGTTTTGTACTTACATTTTCATACATCATATTATTCTGGCACACTTATGCTTTACTTAAATTATTGAAATAAAGTGAAACTGAAGTGAAATCGAATACTTTCTAGGAATACTTTCTAGGAAAAATGCTTTTCTTTCATTCCAATTTAGACCTCTGCCAAAGCATCATCTGCTGTGATGTTCTCAAACTGCACAATGAGGTTAAAGCTAAAGCTTTCAGCTACAGCTTCAGTGGTTGAAGAGCAACAACTCCCAGACTCCAATGTGGAACCTGAAGATGAATATGCACGGGCCAATTTCATCACATTTGGACATTCACATTGGCCTCCAGTTTGTGTATACATACATACAAAAAATATGAGGAAAAAATATCCGCCTTTTTTTTTTCTTTTTCCCCATATATAAACACTTAAAAGAAAAGAAACGTCTCTGTTACTGGCTGTAAACGTCCAGCCTTTAAGGGAGAGAAGAAACAATAATTATCATTTATTTACAATAGAAAGGTTCTGACAGCTGCGCCTGAAGTTCTGCATGTGTGTACTAAACATTTCACATCTGACTGCTTTTCCAACGAAGGACAATTCAAAGCTGGATTTCCTCCAGTACTTAAGCTCAAGAGTGGGTTAAATCCAACTCTCTTCTAATCAACTTCAGATTGCAAAGAGTGTTGCTATTTTTAAAGTTAAGCAACTTTGCTGGATTTAGCTTATTGTAGGACCATTGTTGCAAATGGTAGCTTGTATTGTGCCCCAAAGCAAGATCAATCTTAGAGCTAGTCATTTTGAGGCATAGTAGATGAAACAAGGTACCAGGATGCAACATTTTAAGCCATTTTCATCCATGTATTATATCAGGGAAGTGATAACTACTCTGAAAACAGGCAGGGGGCAAAATAAAAGATTTTAGTACGCAAAGATATGTACAGTAGATGTGAGTGTTAATTCATCAATGGTTAATTCATCAAAACAAGTCAAAGGTGACCAACGGGAGGCTAGAGGTGAAGTGACAACCACAGTGAGGCCAGAGCAAGTGACAATGAGCCAGGAGGTAGAGCGATGTCCTCAGTCAACCAGGGAGACAGAGAGACATTTTCAGCTGAGCAGGGAGACAGTACAATGTTCTCAGCCAAGCAAGCATGTTTGGAGATACCCTCAGCGGAGCCGGGGTATTAGCAACAGTTCAGCAGATGTAGGGGGTGTTTGGTAGAGGGGCGCTGAGCAGGGAGGTGGAGCAACATCTCCAGCCAAGCAAGGCAGTAAAGTGACAATCGTAGCTAAGCAAGAAGGCAGAGCTCAGGAAGAGCCCACAGCTGAGCAGAAAGGAGGAGCAAAATTCTCTGCCCAACAGAGAGGCATGGCGATGCCCTTAGTCAAGTAGGGTGGCGGATAACATCATCAGTTGAACAGGACGACCATGCTTTCTAAACATTAGTCTGTTAGACCAGTAAAGGGTCTGAAAAAAAAAAAAATCTATTTATTATTTATTCTCTTCCTTCAGGTTTAGGGTCTGCCACACATTCTTGGAAAACATGGCACTGTTATTAAAGTCCTTGTAGCGGAAATGCAGTGCCATTGTCCAGGGACAAGTCATGAATAATCCACATTTTAGGAGCAACTTCCACTCCTGGGATGCACTTTATTTTATCCTGGTGTATCCATGATGTCAGTGAAGTATTTGACCTTCCGATCAATAGTACAACACCTTAACCACTGGGCTACCCCTGACCGCACAGTTTTAAATCATACATTAAACATAATACTCAAAATTAGTAAAAAAAAAAAAAAAAAGACTTAAGGGCTTAAATAATAAAACTCAAATAGCTGTGGCACATTAGGATGAAGACTAATGACAAGACCGGGGAAGAAACATGCAGGAACCCAAAACAAAGAGTTTGGGAAATAGACTGTGGAATTGACTGTAGAACATAGAATGTAGACGTCCATGGCATTGCAAGTTTATTAGGAACAAATTGATGAAGCTATAAATTTCTTAATTTTCTAAATGTACACATACTGCAATGAAACAGAATATAGTATATGACATCCAAAAGTCACTATGCTGTACCTGAGCTGCCTGAGTGATGATGTGTTACGTTCATGGGTGATTGGAGTACTGAAACATTATACTTCCAAACAGCAAAATCTGAGGTATCAAGCCTAAAAATATCTTTGGTAAAACTGAATATATATATATATATATAATACGTTTATATAATACTTTTAACTGTACTTGCATATTAAAAAGTAAAAAGGTCACATTTAGGACAGTTTAGTTATGCTCCCTAAAGCTATGTCCACCCCTGAATGCAAAACATCATCACTTGCAGCTCATGTAGAACATAAAGACATTTGGATGTCACATGCCGTATTCTGTTTTATTTCAGTATGTGTTTCTGAAGGAGGAAAGTGGGAGAAATGGAAAAGCAGTGAGTCATATGGTATATTAGACTGCATCAATCAAATATGTGAATCAACTCCTGCTAGATGTGCAGTACATTGGAATAACATTAAAACTACATTAGTACATTGGACTAACAAGAGTCTAAAAGCTCTCGAACCCATAAATAGGTCTTGCAGACAGAAAGGCCGATCTGGTCTGACCATATTTGTTTGTGTGTGTGTGTGTGTGTGTGTGTGTGTGTGTGTGTGTGTGCATTGAATGCAAAATATACCAAACACACTTCTTCCAACCCATTCAAGATGTACATCGATGCAAAAAGAAAGTGTATGCAAAAGTGTTTGGGTTAAGTATATAATGGTCTGTTGAAACTATAAAATATTTCAAAAATAGTATCTCTGGTATTCTAGATAATTATACTATCACTTGCTGCTGCTTTAAAAAAAGGGTTTATTTTCAAGTATGATTTCTCTCAAGGTTTCTTTTTCATGCCTTTCTTATTAGGGCTCCAGATTTCTGTAAGTCTACTTTTTGCCAATATCTTCTGTTAACGTCAACCACTCAAAATATGTATTTGTTCGTGTCTACATGATTATAGTTTGAACAATAATTATTAGATTATTATGTACCAAGAGAAGCTTTTATATTGCTTTCATTCATAAATAACATCCTAAGTTGTACTTGTGTTTAACAACTTTACCGTTAAACCTTTCACTGCCACAGCTGATTGCAATAATTTATATGTTGAGCCGTTTCATAAGATCACAATGACAGCCTTGGCTAACCTGGCTTGGGTTTTTCTGTCCTTTTTGGTGTATAATTTAAGCTTCATATATATAATTCCAACTTCTTATATATGACACCCAGCATTTTGGGTTGTTTGTTTCCTTTGGTTTGTGAAAAAGATTTCTGTCATATAAAAACATTGTAAAAAGATGCAAATTGCATGCAGTCTTGGATTATGTGAGTTTTGCTGTAATGCATTAGAAGGAAGGGGTTTGGGTTGTGGGTTTGGGTTTGGATGAATGTGGCTTGGAGAGCTTGCATTTACACTTGCACAATGTGGCTATATGTACACAGATTTCCTTGTGGCTTGAGTCATCAAATATAAATTTGTGAAAGGCCTCTTGAGTGCATTTAAACATCAAAACAAATAATCCATAGTTGAATATAAACCTGTTACTGAAGATAGATAAATGTATAATGTAATCATTGATCTAGGACTACAAAGTTTCAGATGTGATGTGTCAGATGGATGTACAGAGTTCAGAACCCAATAAAAAAAATGAAAAACTGGTCTGGGTAAAACAGAATTAGCACAGATCAAATGCAATCTCATGCATCGCAGTGAACAACAACAAAAACAAGAGACTAAAAATACTAGAACACTGGGTGGTGAGCTCTCAAATGGAGTAGCTTAAACCACAATACCCACCGCAACAACACAATGCTAATGAGACCATCACTGAGGGATTACCGCAAGAGGGTGAATCAACAGTAAATGACCTGCAAGTCAACCTTTAAAGATGATGGACTTCTAGGAATTAGAATAGGCTACAGACTAAGCTCCTTGAGTGCCATCATACTATACTCATAAAATGGCAAGCAAAGAACCATTATGAAAGTCTCAGTCATTGCTGGTGCTTAGTGCTCACAGATGTTCCATTGGCCCACAACATCTGCCTGTCCAGATATCCCTGAGGAACAGCTGGGATTCTCTACTCGCTGCCTGTTCCCAAAAGGCCCAGGTTCCACATATCTATTGATTATTTATTTATTTATTTATTTATTTATCTTTACAGGTTTCCCAGCTCAGTGGTCAATACAGTTATGCTCACTGTGGTCAACTCTTTCTCCAATATGCCTAGGAATTTGTGCCCGTTGCTTTGTGCGCGCCCTGCTGTTTGCTCATCAAGAAGCTTCATCACTCTTCCAAAAGTACCTTCAGCCAAAGAAACAGATAAAGTCATGGTACAGCAAGTATTTGGATTACATGGGTTGCCTGTCGAAGGGGGTTCTAATAGAGGTCCGCAATTTACAGTATGTCACGGTTTTAGGCTGAGTTTCAGCTTTTAACTTACATACCAGGGAAATGAAAATGCTTAATATGCTTTTTATACTATCAGGACTCATCAACCTGGGCCAAGGACTGTCTCCATTCCTGGCTGCCTATGCGTGCCTGCTGTCGCTGTTTGCGAATCAAGAAACTGCAGCCTCTATCCCATCAGCAAAGGCATTAGTTAGGCAGATTTTTAAAAGGGCTTGTGATACCCTACTTAGAACCTATCAACACAATATGAACCAATTATAGATGCTCAGCAACTCCTACCTATCATACTGAGCAAAAAGTATGGCTATGCACCTCTGACCAAAATTTACAGTGCAGACCAAAAGTTTGGACACACCTTCTCATTCAAAGAGTTTTCTTTCTTGTGTTCTTTATTGTGTTCTTTAGCCCAAACGCGTCTCTTCTGCTTGTTGTCTGTCCTTAGCAGTGGTTTCCTAGCAGATATTCTAGCATGAAGGTCTGATTCACACAGTCGCCTCTTAACAGTTGTTCTAGAGATGTGTCTGCTGCTAGAACTCTGTGTGGCATTGACCTGCTCTCTGATCTGAGCTGCTGTTAACCGCCGATTTCTGAGGCTGGTGACTCGGATGAACTTCTCCTCCGCAGCAGAGGTGACTCTCGGTCTTCCTTTCCTGGGCCGGTCCGCATGTCAGCCAGTTTCTTTGTAGCGCTTGATGCTTTTTGTGACGGCACTTGGAGATGCTTTCAAAGTTTTCCCAATTTTTCAGATGACTGACCTTCATTTCTTAAAGTAATGATGGCCGCTCGTTTTTTTCTTTACTTAGCTGCTTTTTTTTGTTGTTGTCATAATACAAATTCAACCTCTTTGAATGAGAAGGTGTGTCCAAACTTTTGGTCTGTACCGTACATGTTGAATTTTCAAAACTGGCACCCTGTTTTGGTTTTCCATTTCAAATGTGGTCAACATTGTGGCAGCATGCTTGGAAGTTTTTTCACTCCCTCTGGATCCAACCTTAAACATTTCTTGGATGAAACCAGTCTGCTCATGTTTGCTTCCAGACCCCCACCACCTGCCAGCTCATCAGTGGTGGTACCAGTGCACCTGATCTCTCCCTGCTCCAAGTCGGTAGCTCTATCTGCTTTTGCCATACCTGTATACAGCTTCAGCATAAGTTCACTGAAAACTGCTACAGCTTCTCACAACCTCGGCATCATAGTGTACCTCGTATCCAGCAACATCTGCTTGCAAGAACATTTCAGCTACTCATTTCTCACATGGGTAACTATTTCTGCATCAACTTTATTCATCATTTTACAGTAGACATTTGAGTCTTGCCAACATCTTTGCATTTCGATTGTACTTGCTAAAACTATTATAGATCAATTGTATATAAGTACCACAGTGGCCGCAGACTCGCTGAG
This sequence comes from Clarias batrachus, assembly GCA_003987875.1. Lineage (NCBI taxonomy): Eukaryota > Metazoa > Chordata > Actinopteri > Siluriformes > Clariidae > Clarias > Clarias batrachus. The sequence continues at coordinate 1,014,975 of QMIH01000092.1, forward strand.
CTTCACTCAGCCATTATCAGGCTCAGCAACGACATACTGTAGAACAAGGACATAACAAGGTTATGAGGATGTTGAAGACCCACAAAGTCAGCAATGCCAAATACTTCTTGACCAAGACAGTGAGTAAGGTTGACTTGCACTACTGTACATTCTTTTCTCATCTGATCTGAGGACTATGCAGACAGCTCAATAACAGTGGGTTAAAAGCTGAGCCAGAGTTCTCTGAATGAAGGTCCAAGACTAAGAAAAAACACTGAGGCAAACCAAATCAAACATGTGTGAAGCAAGCCTCTAAATACTTTCACCACTTGAACGAGTTGAATGTAGACAGGGAACACAGTCTTTCTTGGCTGCACAGCTGTGATGTTAGACAAGAAAGAGAAAGCCTGATCTTTGCTGCACAGGAGCAAGCACTTAATATCAGGTACGGTCGATGTCAGATCCTCAACTCACAAAGTGCACAGATGTTGCCAGTTACATCTCCTCAACTATTTGTAAAGGACAACCAGTTGTAAAAAAAAAAAAAAAAATTTTGCAATGATTGTACTATCAGGTGGGACAACAGTGTAAACATAAACCTAACCATTGGTGCAAACCCCCTATATTTCACCCGATATTATTGTACATATCAGAAAGAAAAGAACATGTCTACTCTTTTTTATTTATTGCAAATCAAATAAATTGGTGTTGGTCTTTCAGCTATGGGTGGCACAGCTTTTACGCCAGATGCCCTTCCTGATGCAACCCTTCCATTTTATCTGGGCTTGGGACAGACACTCCATCCAGTTGCTGGGAATTGAATCCGAGCCTTTCGCATGGCAGGCAAAACACCTACCACTAAGCCACCAGTGCCCGATTGCCCAGATGTCATCAGACACAAAATCACTCGTCTGAAAGATTTTAAGTTGCTGGAACTTTAAGGTGACAGTTACTGTTACTTAAGTACTTACAGTTACTTAAAATATAAAATCTGTTCAGCTAACATAAAAAAATGTAATTTCTATGAACTTAAAAATACCAAAAAGTTCTAAATACTCATCAAGGCCTATTAATTTGAAATAATTATAATTATTTAAGTTAACAGTACTTAATATGTTTAATTACTTTGAGCATTAGGGTTTACAGTGTACTACTACTACTACTACTATTAATAATAATAATAATAATAATAATAATAA
>QMIH01000092.1:1017054-1033322 GCA_003987875.1 Clarias batrachus
CACACACACACACACACACAGAACCTGGGATTGATTACCCACTCCCCCCTAACCACACCCAGCCCTTTTAGGACAATATTATTTGTATATCCAAAACAATTTTAAAATAAAGAATTTAAACCACATAGACTTTTTAGCAGTGCCAAAGAGATTACCCTGAAATTTTCTGGCTCCGTTATAGAGGTTTTTTTTTTTTAGTCTTTCAAGCCCCTCTTTGGGCAGAACTGAATTCCCTCAATCTTACACATGAGGCCATACAATCACACTGACACGCCACACAAAATCTGTTTTTACATTTTTCATCCATATCTCCATTATATAATACTGTTTAAATAATTTCATAAAATCACATCATTCACTACTATGAACTGTATTTCATATACCGATATTAAACCAACTGCCATTCATAAAGCATAGAGTAACATACATCATTGAAACAAATGTTAGTGATGTAAAGTAATTAATGATGCTTGGTTTCGATGTACAGTAAATGCTGTATTCTATGTACATGTATGCTGTGTGTTTTATGAGATATTACTTGACAGCATCCTGTAGGAAATAACCCTGACCTACTGTGTGCAGCCATGGCCAAACGTTTTGAGAATGACAAATATAAATTTTCACAAAGTCAGAACATTTCAGTGTTTTTAGATCTTTTTGTCAGATGTTACTACGGTAGACTGAAGTACAATTAGTTGTAGTGACAGTTATGATTTGTAATGTTTGGTTTATGTAAAGAGTGTTGACCTCTACAATTCGCCATGGCATACTGTCAATTAAATTCTGGGCCACATCCTGACCGATGGTTGCCCATTTACGGATGCTTTACTGTTGGCATGGCACTGGACTGATACAGTAGTAGTGATTACTTTCATACATTACATTAAAAGAGAAAGGTAAACATGTTTTAATTCATTATTTTTTAAACCTTGGCCTTTTATAAGGAGATTCAAAGGTGATTAAATAGCTTGAAGAATCACTTGAGAACACAACACATTTCAACAGTTTTAAATCAGATTTTGTACTTTAGAACGCCTTTATTTTACAATGTAATAGTTACAAATGTGGAACTGGGTACTGTTACATTATAATGTACTTAATTAAGCAATATCACACAAGACGGAGGGATGTACTAGTACTGCTGTGATGCAGTAATAACACGCAGCCTTGGCATACCAAGAGATTTGGAATTTAGTCGTGTGTTAGAAGCTTGTTAGTTTTGTACTAACTATTGTATAATTGAGAATTTCTGAAAATTCTGCAATTGTCCACTGAAATACTTTAGAATTTAGAATTTCTTCACTGTTACATTGTAATAATTCTGAATAAAAATTGTCACACCGTTACAATGTAGTAGTCGTTTAGAATTTAGATATCAACATATATTTCGGAGTAAAACGGCCCCTTCAGCTCTAACCATTAAGCCCCATTTGTCTCTCACACAGCAGCAGCAGTTTTTCGTGTGCTTCTAAACATTGAAGAAACTCATGTGCCGCTCCACAATCCATGCATATGCTGTTCATATTTGATCATAAAGGAGTGTGAAGATTTATCCAAATAATCACATAGTTAACAAGGGCAATAATGTTTCAAACAGTTTCCTCCTTTTTGTTCCCAGAACAGACATCAAGGCGCAGGTGAGTGCCTTTTTCACAGCCCCATGCATGCTGTGCCGCATTAATGCCAAAATAATTGCACCAAGCTGTGACAGCTCAAGGCTAACATTTGGTCACAGTCTCTTACATGTTGTTTTAATGAATCAACTTCATATGAAAAGAAAAATGCATTTTACAATGTGGTTTAAATCACATAAATACATACTACTTGCAGCGACTGATCTTGATCAAGTGACTTAATGATAACTGCCCTTTGCGTGCCCTTTCGAAAGCACTGCTGTCCCTGGCAATCTTCTCTGACCGACTATTGACTTTTTCAGTTACCAATCAGAGTTTTACTCTGTAAATTGTAACAGATTTTCAGTTCTACACCCATATCTGGACAGTTTGACAGTAAAATGGGATAACTCCTTTTTTTTTTTTTTTTAATGAAGACAGACAAAAGGCATAATGATAGAAAATATTTTGTGCATGTTTTCTTTGAGTCACAGTGGTGTTGAAAAGCATAAATGTCAAAATATTTTGTTCAAATTGTTTGACGTCAGTGTGAATTTTGTGTGATTTTTCAAAAAACTTGAATCCCATCTCCCAGAGTTGTGGCACAATGGATAAATGTCTGCAGTTGTGTTTGTGGTCATTTAAGTATGCAACTGAGGATCACTAATATGTCAGTTTTAATACAAATTATAGCAAACGCATGGATTGATTCAGATTTTGTGGTTATTCAAACAGAAAGTACTGACTGTTCTACACACCAGCTTTTTTCTTATAAGGATTTTGGAAGATCATGAGAAACAATTAGTAACCTTCAGTTTACAGCATCATCAGCCTCCTCCTCTCCCAGTTTTAGTTTTACTTTGATACATTATGACAACTCCCTATCATAGTGCAGGATTGCAATGTTTAACCAAATAGCGCACAGTGCATACATTTCCTGTCTATGATATACAATCATGCATGCACATTTTAAGTTTTTTAACATTATTTCCCTGCTTCATTATTTTTGTTTGTTAAGTATATAAGTATATGGTGTTTGTACAAAACGTCCAAATTGTATAATGTCTTAAATCAACTTAATGTGGATTTTAAGTGAAAGATATCTAACCTTTGTTACTGCTAGAGTGAGTGCACTAGCAATTAAAGAGTGTAAATCTCCTTTTTAGGGCTTCCACATTCTCCTAAAATCCTTTGCACAAATTCAAATCACTCAGGAAGTACAGGTACTGTGTTTGCAAAACTGATCACGCTGCTAGATGTTTGTGCACAACCTGGAACGACATTGTGACAAGCCAATCACGCTGCTCCGTTCTGTCACTGAGTAAAGTGTTTCAGATGTTGCGCTCAAAACCTGGAAGATTAAAGCGTATAAAATAAGGTTATATAGTGGTTTTCAAATGAAACTTTTTTGCTATAGACGACCTTGTGAGTCATAGTATAATCATTTCCCTAGTAAGAGGAAGATCTGTTAAAAAGATCATCTACATTCACATAGGTAACTAAAAATTGAAAACAACTATGTTAGCAAACAAAACATGCTAAATGCTGAATGCTGGATTTATCACCTAGTTTTTTTTTTCTTCTTCTTCTTTTTTTAACCCAATATGTGCCTGTTATAAAAATAATAATAATAATAATAATAATAATAATAATAATAAAGTCAGGATTATGTTTCCGGTTTTGTTTTCCATTACTGTATGTTTAAAAACGGAAATATATGCAGTCATGTACAGTATCTGTACCTCTATGCAAACTGTTAAACAGCTTATTGGTGCAAGTTAGTTACTTGTTATCTAGACAAAATGATACCATGGGTGCTACCAAAGGTGCCAACAATGAGACAGAAAAGACACATTTTGATAAATGGAAGTTAATGCGAAGCTCAGTTTTGTTCTGTCAGAGATAGAATTGAGAAGAAATCACAGAAGGGAACATTTTTGCATTTTTGTCTTGACATTACTGCAAACAATTGTTTTAAGAGCTATAGAATGATTTTTTTTTCTGAATTTCTGAAACATGATTCTTGATTTTTTTTTCTCTGAACATCTAAAAGCAGTACTGTAAGTCGTTCTTTTTAACTTCTTTTTTATTTCATACAGCAGCATTTTGCTGGTCATATTATGAGAGTTCATTTCATATTATTTTAACAGCTGTTAAACTGAAATCTCATCAGCCGTGTAGTTTGGTCTGCCACGGAATACATGCAGTAGCTACGCCCTAAACAATCCCAGTCAATTCTTTTAGATTTCTTTTATATTCACCAAAGTACTATGAATTTTTACTCTGTCTACGTCTCTCTCTATGCTCAATCTTGACTGAAGTCCTTCTGTTTGTTATTTTTTGCCAGTGACTTTGCAACTTTGCCATGGAAACAGTCCGGGCATCTTTTAGACTAATCTGTAGCTGAATATCACAGAAATAGCCCTTTGCATGATAATTACAGAGCCCGCAAAATCAGTAGTGCTGTGATGTGGGCAGCTGGTCTACCTCAAAGTGCTCCAGCAGATCTCCCCAATATTACGCCACCTTGCTTTTCCATCCAAGAGCTATCAGTATGGAGAAATGGGAAATGCATCAACTGATCTCGGGGAGAGTGAGCGCGATTTTTTTTACCCGATGGAAAAGAGAGGCAGCAGGTCTCTTGGAGAGAGATTTATATACTCTGACTGAATCACAGCAACTGCCACTTATTTTCGGTGGGATGTTACTCCTGAAAAATAGCTGTGTATGTGGGTGCGTGTGTGTGTCTGCCTGCCTGCGTGTGTTTGCCTGCCTGTGTGTCCTAATTGAGAAGCACAGTTCTTTTTTTTTTTTTTAACTTGTGCTTTTACATGTGTGAAATATTTTCATATCGTTTAACAATGTTAAAAATGAATTGTAGCCATCCTGAAAGGGAAATAACCGTTGAAAAGATACAGAGCCACATGCTTATGGTTTTGTTTTATTTTTCTCATATGGCTAAAACATGGCTGCTGTGCATTTTATTACAAAACAGGCACTGACATGGAGGACGTTTTTTTTCCCCCAGACCACTGGATATTATTATAACGTTCCTTAAAGACCTGTCATTCTGGAAAATAAGCATCGACAGCAAAGATGGATTAGGACAGTTAGACTTGCTTTCCTCTCAGATTTCAGCTCTTGTGGATTATTTATACCCACGTTCGTTTGAGGATATATTTAAGGCTGGAATTAGATCCATTTCTGCTGAAAAATGTCTAGGACCTACCATTCCTGCTCTGAAGAGGCAGGGGCTCTGTAATGTACGCTTTTTCATGTAATAAGCATTCCATAGGCCTAGTGCAGCAGGTACTCTGGGGCCTCACATCTTTATTGCTCAGGGTTCAATCAATGTTCATATGTTATCCTGTCTCCATGGGAGTTTACTTTAATTCCAAATAAGCAACTCTAAACTGCTGCTTGGTATGAATGTGGGTGTGAGTGAATGCACAAGTGTCTGTAATGCCATGCAATAGCCTAGTAGCAAATTCACATGCATTCTTGCTTTCCTCCTGTGTTTTCAATAGCATAAATTAGTTTCACTTTGATTTTAAACCTTATTTTTGAACAAAATTTTCTACATTCGATTTGGGTGAGCAAAAAAAAAACCCAACATTCTCTGCTAGTGAGAATGTAAAAATATTCCTGGCTTGCTTTCAGACCTTTCTTCAGTGTGTGAATGAAGTCTCTTTACAATGAAAAAACAAAAAAACAAAAAAAACATTACAACGGCAGTTGTTGAGATATTGTAACTCGATTTATTTTATTTTAATCAAAGTTATTATTCACATTACAATCTTGTGTTTCAGATACTGTGTTGATGGAAACCGAACCCCTATAAAATGGCCAATCCTCAAGAAAAGGCACCATGTGGATCCTTTTTTATTGAGACAAAATCGGATGTTCAGTCTCAACGAAACTACAGAACTAAGTATGGAAGAGCTCCACCCTCGCGTCCTTCAATTCGTGCATGGCACAAGAAATTCATGGAGACAGGGACATTGCTGAGTTGAAGCAGAGGATGTGTAATGCCATTGCCACCATTGATGAGGCTATCCTACAGCGAACATGGCAAGAAATCAAGTATCGTCTTCTTAGTGCTTCGTGCAACTAATGGTGCCCATATAGAGGTCTATTAACTGCAGTTTAAAGTTTTGTTTATAAATCTAGTTACAATATCTCAACAACTGCCTTTGTAATAATAATTTATTTTAAATTGTAAAGAGACTTTATGGACACCCTGTATAATGAACAACCTTTGTCTTTAAATGTCAAGTCAAGTCAAGTCAATTTTATTTATATAGCGCTTTTAACAATTGACATTGTCGCAAAGCAGCTTTACACAATAAAAAGAAGTAAGTTTTTATGCAATGTGTGTGAATCAAGATTAGATGTAGAAATGATAGATGATGAATGATAGAAATGTAATCTTTGTCTGATATTAATAGTACCAATAAAGTTGAAAGCTGTTAGAAGTCGAACTTTTTAGACCTTATAAGCCTTAGAGAACATACTACCCTGAATACACCCTATATTTACATTTCTTATTGTAGATACAGTTCATTGTGTTATGATAGGCAATGGTTCACCCCTCCAGAGTTTAGCCCAACTGATAAGCAGAGGGAAATGTGTGTTCTGTATGAAACTCAGGAACTCTGGGTTCAACTCACAATTCAGAAGAAAGTTATGGGTGGTGCTAGGTGATCAGCAGCCTTTAGATTAACTACGTTCACTACCCAGTATAAAAGACGATCACAAGAGCTGTGCTCTTTATGCTACACTGCAGGTTGGGTGGATCACTGTCTGAAAGCAAGTCCAATTTACAGACATAATTCTCAACAATACTTAAGTAATAAACCATGATATTGTGTGCTGTAATAGGAAACTTGTTTGAAGTGGACAACTTTGAACCTGAAACATTTTATTTCCTCTTATACCAACATACAATTACAATCTCATATTCCTTAATGAATAACCCTAACCTTAATCTTAGCTTCTCTTATTACTCAGACTTGCTTAGGTGTTAGAGACAACTGCAAGTAATGGGACATGTGGTACTTTTGAATAAAAAATATTATAGCACAAGATGTATTTGAAAAACCCCTCACCATAGGAAAGGGAAGCAATCTGCCAGCTAGGAGAGTTATCGCTGCGCTAGAGTTGTTCTTGACCCAACTCCAGGACCAAACAAACCACAATATCCAGTTTACTGATTCCAAGATAGAACAGATTTTTAAAAGGTATGTTATTGTTTAAACTGAACAAACATTTAAGTCGATTATTCCCACGATATTTTAAAAAGTAAAATTGTAAAAATGTTTGCACTGACAAGAGTTGCTATAGAGCAGCAAATACTTAGAATGGATTCCACAGCCAAGCCACTGTCGACAAAAGGATTTTTTTTGAACAGCACAGTGGTTAATGTTGCCACCTTACAGCTCCAGGGTACTACGTTCATTTCTGAACTTGGGGTTCTCTCTGTGTGCAGTTTTGCATGCTCTCCCCATGTTATGGGATTGTTCCAGGTTCTCTGAATTGCTCCTGGTATGCATGATGCCCGACTGTGGTGGCCTATCCAGGGTGTATTCTTGCTTCATTTATTAATTTGCTTGCTTCGTTTATTCTTGCTTTGTGCATTCGAATATATATGTTTTTATTTTGTGCAAGATTTTGCTTGTTTATTTATTTTTGGGTATAATATTCTTGGGCTGGCTGGAACAGCATTGACATTCTTTAATATTTGAAAATATGTTTCGCTATACAACATTTCGCCTTAAGAACTCGTCTCCAGAGCGGATTAAATTTGCATGCCAGTGTATTTAATTAAAAAACATTTTGTTTAACATTGATTATGCCGGTAAACACCCAGTGTTTTTTCGACCCCCTCATCAGTTTTCTGTTATGCCGTTTTTTGGTGGAAATGAAAGCTGATAGTAAGTTCAAAGTAGTAGATATGTCCATTTCTCAAACAATACCTAAGAAAAGATTTGCATGAGAACAACTCGTCATTTCAACTATTTCTTTACATTCAGAATTACACAGAAAACTAAACGATTATTTGGACTGTACAACCAAGAATGATGGAGGGAAGAGAAATGCTCTTTTTCACAGAAAATCAGAAGCATTTGACATCCTTCCTTAGGTTCAGAAGCAAAAAACTTTACGTGCGGATATGAACAAGCAGAATGATTACATCCCCTGCGTGCACGGAAGCCATTTCAGGAAGCTTGTTTCCATCCTGGAGGTCGATGGTCAAGCAACTTTATCAAGAGAGTACAACAGATTTTGGTAACAATAGAACAGGAAGCAGCTGAGAGATCCATCTGTGTGCTCGGAGAAAAGACAGAGACGTAAGGGAATCCCTGTATGACCTTGTATACTTCACCTTCATATCTTCCTCTGTGTGTGTGTGTGTGTTTCTTTTTTTTTTTAATTTATCTTTTTGGTGTATTGGACTTGCCAAGGAGAAGGTGTAAATTCTCAATGGAAGATGACTTTTCTGACACTCGCTCTGATTGCTTTCGTATATGTTGACAGAGTCTTATATGAATGCCAAAAGAGCAAAGATTTTCCCACAAAAGAAAGGAAATAAGGCTCCTTGTTGTCGACTCCATCTGTGTAACCTTATGATCTGGTTCTGAATTAGTTCTAAAAACCGTCATGCCAGAAAAGCTCAGATCGGCACTGATAGGAAGCACAATGTAGAAAGAAGGCTATATTTCTTTAATCTGTCATCTCAGGAAAAGCAAGGCAAGTTTTTGCACGCATTTTAAAACTTGTACAATGCAAGGCAGAACAAGCACACACTACTAGGCAAAAGAATGGCAATGTCAAAAAACTAAATAAGCTAATTACATCATTTTACTACAGACACACACACACACACACACACAGTCAGACACAGTCAGACACTAGTCTCACACACACCTACATAAATAGAAAGAGCACCATGTGATATAACTGTTCTAGCTGTATTTGTTAGGGCTCAGGGGTTTGGTGGTGCTGAATGACTGAGTACAATGCATCAACGAATGGCCCAGTATAGTAATGGCTTTCTGTCTTTCCCACGATGCTGTTCGCATTCAGGAAAGGAAGGAAGCTGCTGGAAAGTTTTGTCGGTCATACTGCGGTGGCCATGTTTTTTTCCCCCAAACACAGCACTGTATATGCAAAATACTCCACAGGAGGTTCTCAGGATTTTACACTTCCTGTTTTCTGGAAGGCCATTTTGTCAGACAATGCCGAGTACAGAAGGGTACCCACCAATCATGGAATGCGAGACTTTTCTAAAAGACATACACATGAGTTAGCAAGTAAAAATATCATATGGATGTGGGTTATATGGAATTACGTAATAAAGGAATGTTAAATATATGACAGTTTAATAAGGGTTAGAATTCTGTAGAATTCATTTTGTAGCTTTTTTGTATGTTTGTATGGAGAATATGATTTTGCACAGGCATTTTTTTTTTGCATTTTTTTTTTTTGCATTTTTTTTTTGCATTTTTTTTTGCACAGGCATTTTTTTTTCTTTTTTGTAAAATCCTGAAGAATACCATGCAAGTAAGAATGTCATAATACTCCATAATAAATCGATAATAAATAATGATAAATAACACATAATAATAAAGACCTTTGGCTTTGAATTTTTTTCAAAGGAAAATATTTTTTTCCTTTTTTTTTTAAAGGAATTTCTTCCGTTCCATTTGCCAATAGAATAAAAACAGTTTCACTCTTGCAAGAGAAGAAATAACATTATAAGTCTATATAAAAAAAGTAAAATAAATAAAAATTAGAACGATCCACTAATTTTCTATGTTTAAAATAATTTAGATATCTAGATATTTATATACATTTACGTTATTTTCACTAACTGAACGAGTTCTTCAATGTCATAAAAATGACTTAAGAAAATTTGAGGTCAAAATAGAATACATAAGTTATGGCATAATCAAAATCTTAAACAAAATCTGTAGAGTAATCAAGAACAAATGGCCAATTTACCTGTTGATCTTGGCAGGAGAGCATGCCTTATGATCCTCTTTGCATTGTCCGAGTTCCTGTTCTTTTTCCAGCTGGACATTGGAAACTATCCAGCACAAGTTGGACGTGAGAACACCTCTGTAAGCTGGGGATGGAGGGGAAATGATGTAAATGGTGTCCTCTCTATTACACGTAGAAGCCATTCTCCTGAGATGATGATGTACTGTATGTATTAGTTTAAAATCCTGATATCAAAACCAGCTCTGCCAGTCTCCTAGAGACTTATTTTGTTGTGTGTAAAAACCTCAGTCCTATAATCTGAGGTCCGTACCCCCAGATCCTGGAGTTGCCATAAAATAGAAGTGGATAATTACAAGGAATGAGCAGTTTACTACTTATCCATTAATCACAGGAGGCAAAGGCTAAAAAAAAGGACTGTACAAAGAGGAACATTTCTCATCGAATGGATTAACAAAATTACATTTTTGATGTTCATACTGATTACATGTAATTGGACTATATACTGTACTGTACACTGGCATTGTTACATAGCTTGGACTGCTTCTATGGCTGGCCATATTAACAATTCTAACCCTTATTAAACTGTCATATATTTAACATCCCTTTATTACTTAATACCATATAACCCACTTCTATTTAAATAACCTCTACTTATTATAGGCTAGAAAGGCTAATACACATTCAAGATGAGTATGTGTGTAATCTGTCAGCTTCAAGCATTTGAGTTCATGTATGAGTTCCAGTTCCGTTATACTGTACCACTCCTTCCCACACAAAACCTGGAAATTGGAGCTGAGCCATTTCTCACAGTCATTTCATTTTTTTTTTTTTAGATGAATTGAAGTAGGAAACGTGCGAGTGGCGAATCAGGGAGAAGACAGAAGTCACAACAGATGAGCTTTCCTGCCTTATTTGCCCTTTTCTAGATTATGGACAGATAAATAGCATATGTGGGGCCACAGTGGCTTAGTGGTTAGCAGCACTGTCGCGGTTCGACTCCCACCTCTGTGTGCATGGAGTTTGCATGTTCTCCCCATGCTTGGTGGGTTTCCTCCACGTACTATGGTTTCCTCACATGAGACATGCAGATTAGGCTAATTGTTGTTACCAAATTGCTCACAGTGTGTTAATGTTGATCTAAGGTCCTACCATGGTTGTAAAAATGGGAATCAATAAAATTGTGGCCTGCACAATTTCTAGTTGGAATACAGAGGTTCCGAGATGGATGGATGGAAATAGCTTTTTATACTTTTTTTTTTATCCTTTATCCTTTTATACTTTATATTTATGCCTTCCTTGGTGTATTAAGTAAATCAGAGTATTAAATTGTTATTGTGGTGTTTTTGTCACAGTAAGTTTTTTTTTTCTTTTGCTTTGCTTCATATATTTGAGGACATAAAACTACAGAAGCTCCACAAGTTGTGAGTCGAGGCTAGCTTTTGTGTCAACAGTATCCATCAACATTACCCAGTTTAGTCTACAACAAGGTGTCATCAGCGGGCAGTGTAGCTGCGCATCTGCTCTTTCCTGTTCCTTCTCCTGTCCCGATAACTATTTGTCCTTACTTTTTTTAGCCTAAGAATAGGATAAATTTGCCCATGCAAGGGGAAACAGGAAGTAAATATCATCAAGCAAGAGAGAAAGAGCGTTTTTTTTCTGAAGCTGAGATATACTGTGGGTCATTCTGTGATTCTCAGTATGAGTTTCCAAACCCTTTGCAGTGGTTTGAAGATTATGTATGAAACACCGAAAATAATAAGACTCATGGTCTATACCGCGTTATCCTGTATGCAGGTTTGTGGGATCCTATCCCCGCACGAGGCAGGGTACAACATGGACAGGGTGCCAATCCATCGCAGGGCACACTTAGACATACACACTATGGACAATTTAGGAGCACCAATCTGCATGCCTTTGGACTGTAGGAGGGACCCACCAAGCACAAGGAGAACATACAAACTCTATGCACACAGAACCCGAGGCGGGAATCGAACCCGGAACCTTGGAACCTGAAGGTGCAAGACGACAGTGCTAACCACCAAGCCACTGTGCCGCTGGTATATAAAATAGCACTTTTTTATTGTAAAATTAACAGAATTGATCTATTTGTGAACTCACCATTAGCTGACTAGCTCCATGAATCAGATTCCATTCAGCAACCTAATTTGGAAAATAGGAAAAGTTATACTGTACCTGCACTTCATGCTTCTGAGGTTCCTATGCTTATCTGAAGTGGAGTTCCTTCAACTTTTTCAAAAAACAAAATGTGTAAAAATGTGATAACATGTATACAAGTTTATAATTAATATACTGTACAGTCATGTTTAAAGAATACTTTTTTTTTTTTAAAGTAAAGTGTTTTTTTTTTGTAAAAACATAATAAAAATCATCTGATAACTTTTTTTTATTTTTTATAATGCAATAATTTATTTAACATGAATGAAGCCAAAAAAGAAAAAAAAAAACATGTGGACAATATAAAAGTACCCCTTACTGCTTCCCCAAGATTTAAGAGGGTAAGCTGCAGCCAGGTGCGGCTAATCATCAGCCCCTGATTAATTGATCACCCGCAGGTGTGCAGACCCCTATAAAACCAGAACTTTTGAATGTTTGTTTGTCTGGAGAATTTAGGTTTGTGTTAACAGAATGCCGAGAGGGGAAGACATAAGCAGTTCTCTCAGAGAAGTGATTGTTGCTGTACATCAATCTGGAAAGAGATATTAGGGATATACAGTACAGATCAATGTTCTATAGTGAGAAAGATTATTCACAAGCTTGCGCTTCTGTCAAAAGATTTTAAGTATTAAATAAAAACTGGGATTTATAGTAAATTGTTTATCTGTCAATCTTTAACTGTTAAATAAACACTTGACAGAAATGTGGTGTTTGGTAGAACTTTAAGCAGACATCATTACAGTACATAGATTGATGTTGGTACAAGCATAATTTATTTCATAAAACTACATGAGTGACACTTGAATCAAAGCTACAGCATAGAAATGTTAGACCTTTGGTAACATATAAGCCTTAGTTTTAATGATTGAAATCAGCACAGTCTTTTACAATGGCTCCTTGCCATGACTTTCCCAGATCGACACACAAAGGTGATTAGTAAGGGCTGCTTTCCTGATCTATTTCATGCCACATTCATTATAAAGATTACTCAGAATTTCCAGTGTTCATTTAACACCCACTATGTTCAAATAGGACCATATGAACACACCACTCTACAGCCGTTAATTCAGCTTTTGGGATTTTAACACATGCATATATTTGGCACTGCTGCTTGGTCATTTTAGTCACAACATAATGTAGCATGCTGAGAAGTAGAGAGACTGGCGTGATAGTGAGGTGGAAACTAACTCCCTTTCCACCCCTTTAGCAGCACAGTGAGTGACCTCATTGCGCCTTTGAATGAGGGAAGTGTATATCAGATAAAAAGACATGACTGGATGGGGCCTCGCCAGCTGATGCAGCGATAATGTAAAACGAGCACTCTTTCTTGCAAAAGTGGTCCTAAAACCTTGTGGAAATTCACTCACACACAAACTATAAAAATCATAGTTATGTTATTATCGATGCTTTTGACATATAAATACTGGATTTACGACTCATCTTTTTCCAAGCTTGTAAAATTCTCTTAAAATGTTTAACTCACCTTATCTAAAAGGTTCTATAGAAAACCAGACGAGAACCATCATTAACTCTAACTGAAGCAAAACCGCATGACTCCACTGTGACCGAATCATTTACAACTGCCGATATATTTGGACCAGAAAGACAGACTGAACTGATATCTCTCAAATTCCTACAAAATAGTCTTGCCTTACATAAAAGGTTGCTAACGAGACTGAGACACTTTCTGAGACACACCGTGAGCTCCTGGATCTGAGTATTTAAAACTCACATCAGCAGGAATCAAATGGGTTTAACATCTCCAGGTGCATTATGCGAATAAATGGGAAGAGACAGGCGCTTCCTAAACGGTGAAAGTAGAGTAAGACAATTCCTCCATCTGTTAGCAACGCATCCCTCCCACAACTATATGAGACATAAGGGATAAAACAATGAGGTGGGCTGTTATGGGAAACAATATTGTATATGTTTTGTATGTGTTGAAATATTTATATAAAATGTAATCAGACTGTATGATCATAGTGGGTCTTACTATGCTCCCACAGGATTTAAAACGGTAAGGTGGTGCTAATCAACAGCTCCGGATTAATTGATCATCAGCAGATGTACAGACCTCTGTAAAAAAACAGACGTTTTGGCAGTTTGCTGGTCTGAAGCATTCAGGTGTGCGTTGCAATGCAAAGATGGAAAGACATATGTGATGGTCTTAGAGATGCAACTGTTGCTACAGTACACATCAGTCTGGAAAGGTTAAACAATTTGAAGTTGGAAAAATCATTCACAAGTGGAAAGCATTCAAGACATTTGCCAGTCTTCTCAGGTGTGGAGGTCCTAGCACATTCACCCCAAGATACATTGCTCAGAAAAATACATTAAAAAACCCAAGTGTTACTCTACATCTCAGACTCTACAAGCCTCACTGAGCATGTTAAAAGCCTGGGGCAACACAATTAGTAGAAGACTGAACAAGTATGATTTGTTTTGGGAGGGTTGCCTCTCCTCTCCTGCTTCAGAATAACATCTAAGCATCAGAGGTGGGTAGTAACGAGTTACATTTACTCCGTTACTTGATTAACTTTTTGGAAGAAATGTACTTCTATACGTTTTTTACTGCATCATATTTTTTACTTTTACTTGAGTAGATTTGTGAAAAAGGAAACGCTAGTCTTACTCCACTAGATTCGGCAACACTCGACTCCTTACTTTTCTAACCATTTATTCTAGACATGCAGCCGGTGGATCTACCGCATGACTGTTTCAGCAATCAGACGCAGCAACAATAATCACATTTGACCAATCAGGTCAGACGGCTTATTGGGGAAAAAACCTTCAGCCGGTGTTCTGTAAATTCATCCTACTTGTGAATCCGTCCTACATAAGCTCACTTGCGCAATGCGCAAACAAAGGTTTTCGCATCTTTCTCTAATTTTGCGGAACGCCCATAAATCCATGCTGTATTTATGGACAATTATGCGGTGAGTATAGAATGATTTTTTCATGTTTGTGTGATTATATGTTAACTTTAATTGCACATATAATGTTACTTTACCAGTCTATGAATATATAAGTATATTTCAATACAGAATTAAACGCCAGCACACTTTTATGACATTTTTATGCATCCCAAAAAATATGATGCATCTCTGGCATCATATACAAAGCATGTTTCGCTTGCAAAAGAACAGCTTCTTACTGTGGTGTCTTCTCTATCTGCCAAAACAGACAAACACTTCGGCATATATACTGTATACTGTATATGCAGTATATATTTATACATTAATATATAATTATTATAATTTGTAAAAAAAAATTTTTTTAAATCAGACATTGCGATTGAAACAGTTACTCAGTACTTGAGTAGTCTTTTCACCGGATACTTTTTTAAAAACTTTTTTACTTGTGTAATATTTTGGATGACTACTTTTTACTTCTACTTGAGTAATATTAATTTGAAGTACAGCTACTCTTACTTGAGTAATTTTTTTGGCTACTCTACCCACCTCTGCTAAGCATGACTGAGGTTCACCAAATTGCATCTGAACAAAGCACAAGGAGTTTTGTCCCTTTAGACCAAAGTGGAGTTGTTTAGTTTTAATGCCCAGCAGCATTTTGGGGGAAAACCAAACAGCATTTCATTGTCATTTCAGCAGATACACCTCTTACCCACTGTCATGCACAGTGGTGGAAGGGTGATGATTTGAGCTTGTTTTGCAGCCATAGGACCTGGGCACATTGCATTCATTGAGTTGACCATGAACTCATCTGTATACGAGAGTATTCTAGTGGCAAGTATGAGGCCCATCTGTCCGACGGCTATAGTTTGGGATAAAGCACAGCAGAAACTTTGCATCAGAATGGCAGAAAAATTGAGGGATCAAGGTTTTGGCATGACCCAGCCAAAGACCAGGCCTCAACCTAATTGAAATGCTGTGGTGCGACCTCAAGAGAGCTGTGTATAAGCAAATGTCCAAAAACCTCAATTAACTGAAGCAATGATTTAAAGGATAATATACCAAAATTCTTCCACATTGACATGAGAGACTTATAAAGTCATACAATAAATGATTACTTTAAGTTATTACTGCTAAAAGTGAATCTACAAGCTTTTGAATAATCAGGGCTGCCCACATGATCTTTTTTCTTTTTGCCTTCATTATTGTTAAATAAATAATAATACGGTGAAAAAGGTACATGATGTTCATCTGAGGTTGTATTTGCCTTATATAGTACTAAGACCTGCTATGATGATTGTTTAAAATGTTTTTACACAAAAACACAAAATTGATCTTATCGAATCAATATTGTTTTTAAATATTTGGGCTCATGTGATTGGACCATTTTCAACGCGTCTACCAGCACGCGTAAGCGGAGCTGGCTGACTGGATGCGATGTGAGTTATGTCTTTATTTTATGCTAGTAGTAATGATGCATAGTCACCTGATAAATGGCTATTTACAGGCTAGTATTAAAAGTTTCATTTTAATTTTGTTTGCACCCCCCCCCCACAAAAATGTT
>QMIH01000092.1:1034207-1065625 GCA_003987875.1 Clarias batrachus
TATATATATAAGTATCTTATATTTATGTAAAAATAAGCGAAGCATATCACTTATCACTTGTATTGAATTGACTCCTGCAAGCTACATTTATACCATAGTGTCAGATGGACACTTGCTATATATAACTTATTGTTAGGTCTAATACTGCAAATTCCATTTTCCCTTATGAATGCTGTATCTTGTAATAACTTCTATGATTCCCCAACAGGCTTTCCTTTATAACTGAATCTTTCATGCTCTCTGAGCAGACTTTGGGTCGTTTCACTTACAACATTCCCAATTTTCATTCCTGACATACTCTATCTGTTATAATTCTTCAACATGCTGCCTTTTTCTGTCTTTCTCTTTTTATCATGGCAAAAACATTTTTTTTTACTTGCGCCTGTTTTCTTCTTTTTTCACTTATAGTAGTAGATGGTAAGGGTGAATTATTATTATTATTAATAATAATAATAATACACATGCCTATGTTTGGAAGGATCCCAGCATCCTGGAGACATGCACCCCTAGACTAACGCCTTCTTCTCGTCTGGCTCTTTGTCTTAAAGAGCATTTCTTCACGGCAGAGCATGGTGGCACCAAAGCTTAAGCAAGAACAGCCTTTATTTATTTTTTTCTCTTCCCTTCTAGAGCAGCTCTTTTCTTTCTCTCCGCTCTCCCCCTCTTTTGTGTGACTCCCCACGTGTCTAATACATTTAGCGGCTCTAATCAGAAGAGGGCGGGGCTTCGCCGCCGTGTCCGATTTCACTGCGCGCTCGCGCTCCGCTGGAATTAGACAGACGCTCGTGCCTGGACCGTTATTCTGCACGGAGAGGCTTGAGCGTTCAGTTTGATGCGCGTGGAACAGGACGGTGTATAGGACCCGGTGGCCTTTTTATTTTTTTATTTATTATTTTTTTTTAATACGGGCTGAAAGGACACGGGGCTGAGCACGGCATTCACGCGCACCTGACGGGTGGCACGCTGGAGTGGAGATCCGATATTTGCGACTGAGACACAAAAGCGCGTTTTAGTGAGAGCTGGGGAGGGGGGAGAAAAAAAAAAAGAACGAAAATTGCTGTGGATATGGATTTTAGCCTGGATCTGTAAAAGCCTTATCTTGTTGGGTACACATCAGCATCCGAGCGGGGTTTGTGGAGGAACAACAGGAGCACCAGCAGGAGCCTCGATCCCATGCATGTAAGCAGATGCTTCATTCAGTCGCTTTTTGCCAGTCGATGCGCAGAAATGTCTTTTGCACTGGCCACAGAGGTCGCTTTATGTGCTTTCAAGACAAGCACACCCCTGAGCCATACTGTAGGTGATGTCTTTCCCATTCATGCATTTCCATTTCCAAACGCATGAGCCGGTTATCAGACTGGTACTGTAGGAGCGGATTCATTCCTCCCAGCACCTCTGCGACCTGCTCCATTTAGTGCGATAGCTGCAACCCTTTAACACGTCACCGTACCATGCAAAACACGTTAATGATGACTGGAAGTGTACATTCAAACCTGGGCATTTTGCTTGGATTTGCTGTAGGACTCCAGGAGAGTAGCATTGTGTTATAGTGATCCAGATAGAAGCAGTGATCTTTTTGTATAGGGACAATCCTGATCTTTTAATTTCCAATTTGATAATGTATAACTTTATAACTTAACACAACATTCTTTAACCAATAAGGTTAAGATCTTGTGCATGCATTATGCATTGTAGACAGAAACATGTTGATTAATTGCTTATAGGGAATTGTTGGTCTATTAATACCTTGGTTTACAAGTATTTTCCTTGAAATCTTATTAGATTTAACAAAGCGATGAGCAATTTCACATTCGTGTCGAGTTCATGATTTGTACAGCAGTATTATTCTGGTAGATTATTTGATCACATCTCACATAGACAGAGAATCAGTCACAGTATTTGTACCCAGGTAAATTTGGGCACCCTCAGTGTACAGTGAGTGGTCAAGAAGTGATCCTTCTTCCTTAAACGGACGTGCATGGAAAATCAACACTCATCATAACTAGAAACATATGGTCATTTTCGGACCACATTGCCGTTTTTTTTTTTTTTTGTCTTAGCGTCAGTCGGAGTTACAGCTCGGCTTAGGCTGTGATGCCTCCTGGAGGGCTGTGGAAATCTTTCTGCTTGTGCGGACACCTAACTGGTCTAATGATGACAGCTAGCATTTAAGTTCCTAACACAACTCAAGGGACACTGTTAAATCGACTACAGTACATTCACTTTAAAAATTCAGATGGTAATCAAATTGATAAGCTGTTTTAACGTGTGCAGGCTATAGGTTATATACGCTGGATGATATGCTCATCAATTACACTCATGCACACTTTCACACATAGATTCATTTAGAGTTGACTCTAAATTGATGACACTGTTGGCTTATTTTTTTAGAGGAAACTTGAGAACCCAGAGAAACCCACACAGACATGGGTCGAGGTTATAAAGAAACTCAACATAGACAATCGTCTGAGGTCAATATCAAACCGGGGAGTCTGGAGCTATAACAAAGCCATCTACCTGATGCAGCAATTAATACTAACATGCATATTAATTAGCTAATTCATATTCGGTAACCACTTAATCCAGGTCAGGGTTATGGACAGAGCCGAGCCTATGCAAGGAACAGACGTTCAGGAATACTTCTGTTTTACTACTTCTCAAAGAGTCTTTGAGTTTAAATAAAAAATGTGAGTATTCTGGAGGTTTCAAGTCGGTTCAGGGAGACATTGTAATAAAGCGCATGTCAGGTCAGGAAGTACGGAACACGTGCATTCCCAGCGTGGGTAGTGGATCACAGAGCTATAAAATATAACTGTGCCCAGTAAGGGGCAGCTTGTTAGCGCTGCTACTCGTCATTGCTTGGATTCCGATCACAGAGCTGCTCTTATTAAGGACTGATTCCTTTCAATGTTACTGGGACACACATGCTAACTTAAACCCAAGGAGAGGGTGTGTTAGGATGTCAAGGGCATGATCCTATCCCACTGTACACTTTGCTTCAAAAGCATCTTGATTACTCTTGTACTGGGAGATTTGGTGATTTTTTTTTTTTTTTTACCCTCCCTACATTAGTAACTTGTAGTCATCTGTTTCCAGGAGTAATCTGTTTCTGATGAAGAATGAAATTGGAAGTGAAGTAAAAATAAGCTTCTCTGCTTTTATTCAAACTTTTGCACCAATCTGCATGCCAGCTCAAATGAACAGGGCAAATAGAATATGAAAAAAACTTTTCCTCTTTAGTGAGAAAGGGGCCATAATTGAGATACCTGATCTCATTTGTCACTTTTTTTTTTGTGCTACAAACTGCTCTCTCAGTCCCTATTAATTCTGATCGATTTGCAAAAAGACTCAATGTTAAATACCAAATACTAATGTCAGAAAATGAATGCAGCTGCACACACGCACACACAAACACACACATTCGAATGAGTACCAGATGACAGGAGTGAGATCTACATCTGATCTTCTGCCTTAAGTAGCTGGGGGGAAACATTTATACAAGAATATTACACAAGAAACTCCAAACCCTCTCCACTAGCTTAGGGCATCCGTGAGATGTTCTGTTTCTTCTTTACTTGATCATCAGTGTCTTACCACATGAACCAAAACAATTCTGTAGTCTAACACTGAAAGCTTTCATGTCTGCAAATCATCCCATTTTAATCCGTTTCTCTCTCTAGTTAGACTACGCTTGCAGCTTTGCTGGCACACTTGCTAAAGCAAAAGCTATTAGATCTGAATGCTTCAGGATAGCACTGCGGTCCTTTAATCTTCTCATTCTGCTTGTGAAATGTTAAACATAATGATAAGGACACTAAAGCTATGGTGTATTCCTATTAAGTGGGATTTCAATGATGTTTGAAATTTGGTTTTGGTTCATATTCCATTAAGATATTCTCCATAATATTAGTAATTATAGGATGTTTGGCTCATATGTATACTGAAGAAGAAAACTTTTTTTTTCCCCCCCACATTGTTGATCTTTAAGTATCAGGACAGAGGGGTGCTTTGAAGTACAGACTACTGTATGTGCAAGAAGTACTTGAACCTACTCAGGAGAAATAAATAGCACAGAAGCCAAGACTGGTTCATTTATATCAACTACCATCTTCAGTTTAATTAAATAGCTTTGTGCTGAGTGGCTGACCTTGAGAACGAAGCTGAGTGTTTTTCCCCAGTAATGGGTGTTGAGCTTAAGCCTAACTTCAGGCAAATGGTCTGGAAACAGAATGCTTAGAGATAAGGCCTGAGTTTGCTCAAGTCCTATAAACAGAGCTGAGGCATAGTTCCTGTTCATTTCCTATGGAGTAATGAATGTAGACTGCCCTGTGTGAAAGTTTTGTAATGAGCTTGTCATGTAACTACAATTTGTAAAGTTGAAACTACTTTTTTTTTTTTCCTATCTCTTTTTTGATGGCACCGCCATCAGGGTCCGGCTTCAATTCCGGCCTCGGGGTTTGTGTGCATGGAGTTTGCATGTTCTCCCCAAGCTTGATGGTTTTCCTCTTGGTACTGCGGTTTCCTCCCACAGTACAAAGACATGTAGATTAGGTTCAATGCCATTCCCAAATTGCCCGTAGTGTGTTAATGATTGTGTGAGTGCCGTGCGATGGATTGGCACCTCATCCAGGGTGTACCCCTGTCTCATGCCCTAAGTCTCCTGGGAAAGGCTGAGGGCCCCTGTCACCCTGTATAGGATAAGTATTTAAGAAGATGTATGAATGAATAACTGGATGGCGTTTTAATCCTTAACTATTAGTAACTTTACATAAATGCATGTCACTGGCCAAAACAAGCTGCGACAGTAGATTTGCTACAGATGTCATGCTGAATTTTGTAAGATTTTTTTTTCATCTGTTGAACAGTTCTGCTGCATTATTTTTTTTTTTTTTCCGTATTCAGTTCAAGTTGGTAAAAAAACAGTTTACTCAGTTGAGGGTCTGTAAGAATAAAATATAATGCAAACTCTTGGCTGTACAGTCAATTCTAAACTGAGATTAATGAGACCCACCACTATATTATTCACATGTTCCATTTTAATATCCTTGCATTACTCACGTATATGCTGGTAAAGTCAGATTTCGTTTTGCAAATGTGTGAGAAAAGTACACATGCTTATTTTCTTCATTTGGACTCAGTAGGCAATTCGAAATATTATTCTAGAAACAATATTGCGAACCGAACCAAACCAAAGCAGGTATGTTTGTCCTATTATACAGTAGATGAAGCATAAAGTAGCTTTGCTGAAAGTTTTACTGAAAGAACAAGAAGGTAACTCTGAGAAATGCCTTTCCTTTTGTGTTCATGTGATTAAAAGTTTGCCTGAGCATCCAAAATACCCGCGTAATTTCAGCACGACTACGGTATATTACATCTTGAGGAAACTCAACCCTCTGAACTTTATGAATTCATCGAAACTGTAATATCACATAAACACATTACCATGTTAATCCAGTCATTCTCTTTCTGTAATCTCAAATACAATCTGATTGGTTGCTGTTTAATCGCTCGGAGTGATTATGTCCGATCCGAGCATCACTGCATTATTTCTAATGGCTGGAATGTAAGAACTCGATGAACCACAATTCCTGTGTTTAACATCTTGACATCTCCAATAACCCGGGCGGTCCATGCTTGTTAATAATTCAGTGATCTCGTCTCGCTCGCTGTCTCTGTTTTCCTTTTAAGTTTTAAGTTTTATTTCTCAAGAGAGCACGCATCACACCACAGTTGTGCCCGAATCCAGGCCTGATCACAACATGGAAACCGCAGGTTGTATTAGATTTGTCTTCGCTACTAACTACTTCGAGATGCTCTCTCTCGCTCTTTCACTCATATACACACACCCATACCCATTCACATGCACACACTGTACTGTATATGTGCTTCCATGAGGCTGGACAAGTGTCTGCTGTGTTGTAATACAGCTAGACTATTACATTTCTAGTCCATCTTGCAGGTAAAATAAAAGAGCTAAACAACAGGTATGAATTCATTCACTATTTAATATAGCTGGTATATACTGTCCAGTACTGTGCAAAAGTCTTAGGCGGCATATTATCTGTGGTACGAGTTTATTATGTCTGCATTATTATGTACAAGACCATTCCCTACAAATATACACTAAAATGAATGAATAAATAACATTACAGAAGGATATTTGCATGCCTGTAAAGAAAGCGACATATTACATGACAGACCAGTTTTCAGATTGGGAAAAAAAAAATCAATAATGTAGACTCCTGTGTTTTGCATGAAAAAAACGAAGCGAGTGTGACGAAGATACCAAAAGAACTCATATTCTCCAGCATGCTCAGGAAAACCTAACAGCTGTTTTACTTAGAATACTGCACACATCTGTATCGAACACTACCGCTTATGTTCAAGCAAAGAGTTTTCACACCGAAAAATTGCATATGCCCTTTTGTTTGAATGTTCCTAAGACTTTTGCACAGTACTGTAAATAAAACAGCTGTTAGGTTTTACTGAGCATGCTGGAGAACACGAGTTCTTTTGGTAAGTTCGTCACACTCATTCCTTAGTAAAATTCATCCATCTATGAACCATCTAGGAACCTTTATAGTCCAACTAGGGACTGTGGACATCAATGGTGAACATTGTATTTATTACCATTTTTATGACTGTCGTTCGTTCACACACTCATTCACACACTATGGGCGATTTTGGAATACCAATTAGCTTAGTCTGCAATTAGCTAAATTCTTGGACTGTGGGAGGAAACTGGAGTACTGTACATGGAGGAAACACTCCAAGTATGGGAAGAACATTCAAACTCCAGGAGGAGTAAAAAAAAAAAAAAAAAACTATTAAACTATATATTGACTTGCTTTAACTGTACAAATTGTGTCTTAATAAATTCCCGTTGAAGTTTGAATAGAATAGTGGAGTGCAGTTTGTTTTAGTTTTGACTAGCCTTCAAGAAACTTCCTACGCTCCAGTATATCCAACATTTCCATTTACAATGCGTTGTGAAAATGGAAATGTTTGATATACTGTAGTGTAGTAAGGTTCTTGAAGGCTAGTCAAAACTAAAACGAACATCATATTTCACCCTTGGTTAATGTTCCATGGATAAAAAGAATGGCGCGAACGTTCCAACAGAGAAAGGACACTCAGTATTGATCAAATATATTCTTTGGAATAGGAGAATTAAAAGAAAGGAAAAGAAAGGACGTGCAGCGCATCCAACCCAGTTGATAACAGTTGATGCAGGTTTACAGTGAAAGCAAGTGGCCCACAGGAGCATGCGGTCTGGCATAAAATATGTATCACCTGGACTTGGCTGGGTCACTGCCTTGAAACCCTTGCTTTGTTTCCTCTGGCCTCACTTCCAGTTTGAAGGGGAAAAGTTGGAAGCCCTGGTGTTTATAGCTGTGCATTTCTGTGGTTACTACACTTTTTCAGGGCATTTCATATCCCATTAAACCTGCTTCACGAAGAGGTTGTAAAAAGCGAACAAGTGGACAGTGTGTGTGTGTCTGTAGTGGGTAGAAAACTGTCTTCCACTGCACCGTCACTGCATCATTTGGTATATCTGTAAATCAAACCAAATTATGACATCATTCCTTCACTTGACCCTGACAGATCCTGTGGTTTTGTGTATGTATCAGTAGGTGGTGTTTTCCGCAGCCTGCACGTACAGTGTGTACGCCTTCTGTAAGTGGAGCTAGCCACGAGTCACGTTCTGGCTCTGACATTTATAACGGCCTGCAGTAGCATTTCAGGCCCATATTGATGATTTACTGTTAGGAAGTGTTTGCTGAAGTGCACAGAGGGTATTTATATACTAAAAATCGCAGCATGTAATTGTGCCCAGGAGCGTAATCGCTCCAGAATTTCTTTATTGCAATAAAGGCATTCTAGGGGAAGCATTTTTTTTTTCCCTTTGCCATGTGCTCAGTAAATGAGTCCGTGTTTACACGTTCTAAAGGATACTGCAATAACTCTGCTATTTTACTACTTTGTGGAATCGTCAGGTTGATATGATTCAGTGTTTGACACACTCTTATTAAAAAGTCAGAAATAGGTCACGCAAATACAAAAGCCTTCCAGTCTCCCTGAAACTGAAAAGCTTCAAACTGATATTTCTGTTCATGCAGAATTCATGTGAAAAAAAAATTGTGTGTTATATGCTTGTAACACACAAACTGTCGATACCGTATGACATATGAAAGCAACATATGAATGTTTTTATTCAACTGGTGTTTCTGTAATTATCAGGTCGGGTAAAGCAAAAACCGT
This sequence comes from Clarias batrachus, assembly GCA_003987875.1. Lineage (NCBI taxonomy): Eukaryota > Metazoa > Chordata > Actinopteri > Siluriformes > Clariidae > Clarias > Clarias batrachus. The sequence goes on from QMIH01000092.1 coordinate 1,042,470, forward strand.
TGCAGATTATGAAAAAAAGATGTGTGTAAACATAGATGGATTAATCTTTCAGATAAATAGTTTGAAAATCTGTCAGTTCAAGAAAATTTGTCTTGACCTCGAGGCAGTAGCAAAGTCAATATTCAATAGTGAATTTAACAGAATGGACAGAATTAACAACAGAATGTTAACGCATGCTAAAAATGCACAGAATGTTTGTGTTGTCCGGCTCAGTCGGTGTGCTCCAGCTGCTGTCCCTGCTCAGAGCGCTGGGTTGGATGTAAAAGGATCAGTCTCCATCCGTAAAAGTTGTTGCTGGCCAGGATCCGTCTGCCACCTTTGCCCCAGCGCTAATTCTCTGATGACAGCTGGAAGGCTATATGCAGAAGGCTTGGGCTTTGTACTTGTCCAAGTCTTGGACAGAGAATTGGGGGTGCATTCCTTATTTTATACCCCTTCAGCTGTGGGATGTTAAAGTTGCACCATGTCTGTATTATAAAATGTTACCTGTTAATGAGGAATGTGTATTACTTATGGATCTGCTGTTGAAACATATATCTTATGAACAGTAAATAATTTAAGACAAAGGGCACTTTTACCAAATCATCCTGATCACACAGTCTAGAGTGATGCTTCAGTGGGTACATAGAGGATGAGTGTTTGGTCTATCACAATAGATTCATTTATTTGATTACCTGGATTAAACTTTTTTTAAAAATACATTTTTATGCTGTGCAGTATACGTGATTGTAATTGTATTACCTTGATCCTGGTTCGCCTGGTCAAAAGTGTAAAAAAAAAAAAAAAGATGCTGTCGGGAATATCATGTCTCACAAAAATCTGTACTGTATGTCTTCAGGGCACACTACATACTGAACTACGCAAATCCTGACCTCCAGCTGTTCTGAGCTTGCCATTGAAGTGCTGAAGTGCAGCCATGTAGCTTACGCAGTGAACAGAAAGGGTCCCCCACTGCTAATTTTCCTCAGACGTCCCTGTCAATCATTTAGCCTGGCCTGTTTATTCTGTGTGATCGAGGGGCAGTTGGGACCTTGACATATTTTAATAAGCTGTTAAATATAAGAATATATTTAAAAAAAAGAATGTTGAAATAGTGTGGTAATTTGTGACTCTGGAGTCTATTTAACTTGGCTTCTATTTGTCTCTGTGTTTCCACTGAGTCTGTTACATGCATTAAGGAGAAACTGAGGCTGCTGCAGTCCTAACCAGTGCCTGCAGGGGGCGCCTGCACACCCACAACTGCAGCTTAACCCTCAATACTCCAACATTCAACACAAAACCTCATAACAGTGTATTTACTGTGTCTGTAAACTAAGCACTTGAGTAGCTTGTACTATTGCCTGGAGGTTTTAAGTTTTTACTGAAAGGACATCAGTTTTACACACGTGGACAAAATTGTTGGTACCCTTCGGTCAATGAAAGAAAAACTCACAATGGTCACAGAAATAACTTTAATCTGACAAAAGTAATAATAAATAGAAATTCTATGAATGTTAACCAGTGAAAGTCAGACATTGCTTTTCAACCATGCTTCAACAGAATTATTTAAAAAAATAAACTCATGGAACAGGCCTGGACAAAAATGATGGTACCCCTAGAAAATACTGAAAATCATGTGACCAAAGGGACATGTTAATTCAAGGTGTGTCCACTAATTAGCATCACAGGTGTCTACAATCTTGTAATCAGTCAGTGGGCCTATATATAGGGCTCCAGGTAGTCACTGTGTTAGTTGGTGACATGGTATGTACCACACTCAACATGGACCAGAGGAAGCGAAGACGGATAATCCGAATGGTAACAAAAGAGCCCAGAAAGACTTCTAAAGAGATCCAAGGTGAACTTCATGCTCAAGGAACATCAGTGTCAGATCGCACCATCCGTCGTTGTTTCAGCCAAAGTGGACTACATGGGAGACGACCAAGGAGGACACCATTGTTGAAAATAAATCATAAAAAAGCCAGACTGGAATATGCCAAACTACATGTTGACAAGCCACAAAGCTTCTGGGAGAATGTCGTATGGACAGATGAGACAAAAATGGAACTTTTTGCCAAGGCACATCAGCTCTATGTTCACAGACGGAAAAATGAAGCATATGAAGAAAAGAACACTGTCGCTACTGTGAAACATGGAGGAGGCTCTGTTATGTTCTGGGGCTGCTTTGCTGCATCTGGCACAGGGTGTCTTGAATCTGTGCAGGGTACAATGAAATCTCAAGACTATCAAGGGATTCTAGAGAGAAATGTGCTGGCCAGTGTCAGAAAGCTGGGTCTCAGTCGCAGGTCATGGGTCTTGCAACAGGACAATGACCCAAAACACACAGCTAAAAACACCCAAGAATGGCTAAGAGGAAAACATTGGACTATTCTAAAGTGGCCTTCTATGAGCCCTGACCTCAATCCTATTGAGCATCTTTGGAAGGAGCTGAAACATGCTGTCTGGAAAAGGCACCCTTCAAACCGGAAACAACTGGAGCAGCTTGCTCATGAGGAGTGAGGAGGCCAAAATACCTGCAGAGAGGTGCAGAAGTCTCATTGACAGTTACAGGAATCGTTTGATTGCAGTGATTGCCTCAAAAGGTTGTGCAACAAACTATTAAGTTAGGGGTGCCATCATTTTTGTCCAGGCCTGTTCCATGAGTATATTTTTTAAAATAATTCCGTTGAAGCATCGTTGAAAAGCAATGTCTGACTTTCACTGGTTTACATTCAAAGAATTCTTATTTATTATTACTTTTGTCAGATTAAAGTTATTTCTGTGACCATTGTGAGTTTTTCTTTCATTGATCGAAGGGTACCAACAATTTTGTCCACGTGTGTAAGTCCAGCACGCTTGTGCATCCTCTTGCTTGACCAAATGCACTTATTACTAGACCGATATAAACACTGTGACAACATATGAAATTGAAGATGTACATAAAAAATACGTCATGTATAACATAATATGATAATGCAGTCCGTCTCTATATTCAGGCCACACGTTTTATTTCTTTTCTCTTTGCTTGCATCCATTGTGTATCCTTAGAAAGAGTTTAAAATGATTGAAAGCGGAGAGTTCGTGGTCTAGACTACTATAATAAAACAAAACCAAGCGAACAACTAGATAATTTAAATGCAGATTCTTTTTTTATTTTTGTGGTTTGTATAGATGCACGTTGTCAGGAGTATTGACAAGGACAAAGTGCAGTCATAATCTGAGCATAAATGCAGTCTTCAGACATAGTCCAAGTTTTTCGCCAGTAGGGTTTGGAGAGTCGTACTTCCACTGACAGGCTGCATGCCTCCCCAGCATAGCGCAGGCTGAACTCTGGGGTTTGGCCACAGTTTCAGCCAAAACTGGAAACTGCCTAATCTCTGTAATGTTTTTTTTAGTGCTAGATGAAATAGCATCTGTAAGTCTGGCCACCTGTGGCCCTCCGTGGTCTGCATTCCCATATGTGACAGGAGTGGAGCTGTCAGCTTCAACACACAATCTTGCCTTCAGCCTGCTCTCTCTCTCTCTCTCTCTCTCTCTCTATTACATAGTTTACTGTTACTTACATCTCCGTTTTGAATACGTTTTTAGGAATTAAGGTATTTTTGAGGCTGTTGATTTTTTTTATATAACTTGTCCCATATTCAGAGAACATTATTCATTCCTGAATTAATGGTAGCTTGGGGAATTAGGTAAACAAACTATTCTTGAAACTACTTCTAAGAACCTACTATATGTCGCAATCATGTCATTAATTCTTGATATACATCCTATAAAAGCAGATTTACATTTAAGCTATTAAAAATCTATTTATGGTGAAACTATTTAGGTGTGTATATTGGACCATGGGAGGACCTTAGGGGTGGTCAGGCACAGCCAGCCCCACCCTGAAGTGAAGCAAGGCCATCCATCTGAGACTCTTGACATAAAAGTGAAGGACATACTTGTGCGCTCACTTATGCAGTTTAGGGTTGTTTTGTATCCAGATCCAGTCACAGTAACACTAAATAATAATAATAATATTTATTATAATAGTAATAACTAAATAATCCAGAGACTTCTTGGGTGTGGTCTCACCTTACATTGTTCAATAAGCTTGCTAGATGAAAAAACATCGTTGCGCAAGTGTATGCATTTCCACGGCACCGTGGCACGGTGATTTTCACCTCCAGGGTCCGAGTTCTATTGCAACCTTGGGTCTGGGTGCACGGAGTTTGCATCTCCACTTGCTTGGTGGTTTTGCTCTTACAGTTCAAAGATGCAGATTAGGCAAATTGGTGTTTTCAGATTGCCCATAGTGTGTGAATGAGTATTTGTGTGTGTGTGTTTTGCGATGGATTGGTACTCCATCGAGGGTGCACCCCACCTCATGCCCTAAGTCTTCTGGGATAGGCTCCAGGCCACTGCGACTCTGTAATACGTCATAGATGATGCGTGAGTCGTGATCAGTGTGCCTTTCAAACCCTGTGATGATTCTAAACATGCCAGACAGAGATACGGTAGTCGCATTATATCCATTTCAGTTGATGCGTATTAGTCTTTTGCCTGCACCAGACCCCATGACCTTTTCCATTGCTTTAAAGTCCAACCTTTATGATCCCTGGAAGATTTACGTTTTTTATCCTGATTAAATAAAACCGGCAGTGTGTAAGAATTGTTATGCTTTTAGAAGAACGCTGTGTAGAACATTGACAGAGAGCTGTTCTCTAACACAAATGTACTCTGCACCAGTGATCCACACCAGGCTCTTTATGCATTCCAGTGCCTTATACAACAGTGGTGGAATTTGGCATGTGTCTGGTGTGGGAATGCATTTTATTAGTGTGATTCCAGGCTGTGATCCGTTTTCTTTTTCTTTTCTTGCAGGTGTAGGAGAACCGTGCTGTGATGAATTTATTCAGAGGCTTTGGGGACAATAGCTGGAGACCAAGGATGTTTCTACTTGTTTTTTTAACTGTGCAGTCGATAACTAAAATGGTCAACGCGGATGCAACGGCAAGCATTCTGGAGTTACAGTTGGATGAAGAACAGCCTGCAGGGACGATAGTGGGTGACATCAGTGCTGGGTTACCACATGGAGAAACAGCCACCCTTTACTTCATCTCTGATCATGAGGGCACTAGCGTGGGAACTGACCTCAACATAGACGAGACCACGGGTATAATCAAGACTGCTCGGCGTCTGGACCGGGAAGAGAGAGACCATTATAGCTTTATAGCAGTTACCATGACCGGTCTCACGGTTAAGGTGTCCATCATAGTGAATGATATAAACGATCATGCTCCAATGTTCCCCAAGAATAAGGCCAATTTAAAGATCCCTGAGCAGACTGCAGTGGGGACAAGGTTTTCCCTGGAGCCAGCCACCGATGCAGACCAAGATCAACTCACCACCCAGGGCTATGTCATCAAAGATGGAAATGTGGGGCAGGTGTTCAGACTGGAAACTAAGAGGGCGGCAAATAAGGTTCTTTACTTAGACCTAGTTGTCAATGGTGTCCTTGACAGAGAAAAGAGGGCTTCGTACTCTTTGGTTTTGGAGGCCTTTGACGGGGGATCTCCTAAAAAAACAGGTCAAATGACTCTGGATGTGACCGTGCAGGACATTAATGACCATGCTCCTGTTTTTAATCAAAGCAGATATCATGCCATCATCTCTGAAAGTCTCCCCCAAGGTAGCAATATCCTACAAGTGTTTGCCTCAGATGCAGATGAAGGCGACAATGGCCTTGTGCTTTATGAAATAAACCGCAGACAAAGTGACCCTGATCGATATTTTGTCATTGACCCTCATTCTGGAATCATCACACTTAACAAGCCTTTGGACTATGAAGTCAGAAAGGTCCATGAGCTTGTTGTACAAGCCAAAGACAATGCCAGCCACCCAGAGGTCACAAACGCATTTGTCACGATCCATGTTCGTGATTACAATGATAATCAGCCCACCATGACCATCATCTTCCTGAGTGAGGATGGGTCACCACGAATATCTGAGGGTGCCCAGCCTGGGCAATATGTTGCCCGTATTTCAGTCTCCGACCCTGATTATGGGGAATATTCAAATGTCAATGTCTCTCTAGAAGGTGGGGATGGTAAGTTTGCCCTCACTACTAAGGACAGCATCATCTACCTTATCTGTGTTGACCAGGTTTTGGATCGTGAAGAGAGAGACTCGTACGAGCTCCGGGTCATGGCTACAGATTCTGGCACCCCACCACTACGAGCTGAATCCTCTTTTACAATCCAAGTCACGGATATCAACGATAATCCCCCACTGTTTGATCAGCAGGCATACAAACAGACTATTCCAGAAGTGGTTTACCCAGGTAGCTTTGTGCTACAAGTAACAGCACGAGACAAAGACCAAGGTCCAAACGGCGACGTCCGCTACAGCATCCTGCCCAACAAGGGGACACATTCGAATTGGTTCACCATTGATGCTGTGACGGGTATCATCACGACAGCTACTGAGCTGGATTATGAGACCGATCCAAAAGCAAGTGTCAAGGTAGTGGCTACAGATGGTGGAAAACCCCCTTTATCCTCTACAGCCATGGTGGAAATCAGTCTACAGGATATTAATGACAACAAGCCGGTCTTTGGGAGCAGCTCCTATAATGCATCCATCAAGGAGAACACAGCTGCAGGGACCTGTTTTCTTGAGGTAGGAAATTATTGAGGCTATTCTTTTTCCGATAATAATGAGTAATTATTAAAAATGATTTCGATAATTGTGCTATGCCAACTATTTCATCAAATCACCACCAGTGTTATCTATACACAGTACATCTAGACATTTTGTTCTGCCAGTTTTAAGGATAGAATTGATCGACTACCTTTAACTAAGAGGTGCATTTAGGGAATTCCATACAGAGAAGAATTATTTGTACTTTACAAGCTGTACAGTATGTAAACAGGCCAGGTCTCAAAAAAGCTAAGCAATTAGTAGAATTTCGCTCCGTTTCTATTTCATTTTAGAATCTCTCAAAAAAAATTGGAAAAGCTTCTAGAAAAATATTATACAACAATTAGCTTAAGTCAACTAACGTGATTAAAGTTGAAAGAGGTGTGTCCCAATTGAATGCGGATATTTAGTGTAATTGCTGATAATTCGAATATTTTGCCTGCGCTAGACCACATGACCTTTTCCAATGCTTCAAAGTCCAACCTTTATGATCCCTAACAGATGTAAGTGTTTTAATCCTAATTAGATAAATGCTAGATGACAAACAAATGTTCATCATATTTTAAGATTGCTATTGATTTATATCCATCACATGATATTTATATAGATATTTTTTGTTGCGTATCCCAGTTCGGAAGCAGAGCGCAGGGTAGCCAGGATGCAAAACCTGTGGAGCAGATGCTGCAGAGTTAAGGGATTTACTCATGGGCACAACAGTGGCAGCTTGGTGGTGCTGGGGCTTGAACCCCTGACCTTCCAATTCGTAATTCAGAGCCTCAAGCGTTTGAGCCACCAATGCCCATTGCTAGACCCATTATGGGCTACCATCTAGTCTGTACATTCCTTGGCAGCACACAACACTCTATCCAGCTGTGGCTTATTTGGTAAATACAACTGTATATTTTCATTGATACGGGAACAAAATTAAGCAGTATAGCTTAATTGACCTTCACAATATGTTGTCCATGTCGGAAATGGGGAAGATCCTCTCGAGCTGCAGCTTGAAAAAATAATTAGGATCTTCTGCGGTTTTAATCTGGGTTTGCCGTCAATAGGTTTAATTTATGGTTTGCCATTGCCTCTACCACATTCCTAAATGTCCTGTGAGATTTCACATCATCCCCTGCCATCCTCTTATTGGTGACATATTATTACGCTCTACCAGGTAGCCTGCCATGGCTGTAAATTGCCTGCCAGTGGGCACATTATGTGTTATCTGAGACTACTGATCTTAACTAGGAAACAAAGAATTCCTGCTGGAAAATCTGGCTGAAACTTGTACAGAGTAAACACAGAGGCAGTCAGAGCCACCATGTCTATACTTAGACTTTAGTTAGACTGTTAACAATGTTTAATTTGCAATCCTTTCTGATAGCAAAACAGAACTATGTATTATGCTGATTATGTCTTGATCTGCCTTAAGGCCAGCGTGATCAACTTAGCAAACATTAATAACTTGGACCATTCATCTTCTCAAGCTAGTTTTGCCTCTGTGCAAAAGAAATTGTTTTCTGTTTTTCCTTCTTCTCTGCATACATGAACTTCTTGGACTTCAAAGGCCTGCAGGATTGTACGCTTTCAAAGAAGCATCTGTGCTAAAAACTGCTTCCAGAAAAAACAGCTAAGATAAATACTGGAATTCCACGTTGTTGCCGCTTCATTTAACTTTTAATATTTGAAGATGGCAGTTGTCTGTGATCAGAGAAATTGGAATGTGGGTTCCGTGTAAAGGGGAAGAGCAGAAAGGAAAAGGAAAGGAAAAGGAAAGGAAAGACATCATAAGAGGAGTAGTTCTACGCTGGGACATAGGGAATGTGAAAGAAAATAAAAGAGAAAAGAAAATAGTAGACAAAGCAAAAGGGTAGAGAACGGTTTGACTGGTAAAGGAAAAAAACAACAGATCTGACCGAGCTTTTTCTTTTTATATACCAAAACCATTGATAGTTAGGCATTAATGATAAATGCTTTGGATTAAATATAGATTTGTTCTCTGTGTTTCTTGGCAGTTATTATTATCAGACACCATCTTTAGATTTCATTTCATGCCACACAGCACCAGTGTTGGTTTTTCACTCTTTTTAGAATGTCCTTTTATTTATTCCTCCGCATTCCTCAAAGCCCCACTACACCAAACAGAATACTCGGATGGTCCAAAGGGTGAGATTGTTTTAGCTGTAGCACCACGGCAAAGCCCATACGGTTCCAGCCTCTCCATACCGCACACATGGGCATGCATAACTCCAAACCGGCTGTGGCTCCAGCTTCTGATCCACACAGACATAGAAATTGGTCTTTGTGGTAGGTTCCTCTCTCAGCAAGTCTGATTCAGATATGTGTCATGAGTGTCTTATTACATAAAACATAGTGTTGTATTTTTACAATCTTTCTGTTTCCTGGAAATGTTTAATCTGGAGTGTTCTGAAAATGAGCATGTAATGGGTAAAAATCTATGCAGTGCATGTTCTTATGTTAAGTATGGGCATGTTACATTTACTAAGTATTCAGGAACCATCCTGTTCATTTAATTGATGGATACTTTTGAAAGAGGAGTTAATCTCTATATTCTTTCGTCTACCTAAATAAGTACAATAATAGGGACAATAGTTGTTTTTATTTTTTTCCCCCTCTCGATCTAAGAATGGTTCCTTATAAAATTCACCATGGTTAGATCGTTGGTTACTGGAAGTTTAGTTAACCAGATTGTATTCAAAGAATCCTCCAGCCCATGTGTGTTGTTGGTGGAGCTAATCCTTTTGTCTTTCTCTTGATGTAGTTTGGTAAAAATGAAAAAATTAAAAGTAAAAAAATTAGCTTGAGAACGATTTTCCAGGTTCGAGATGCTCAGGGTTGTTCCTTTACTCTGGTTTTAGCGTTATGGTTTTGTTCCTTCCTTCTCACAAGGTTAGGTCTGTTCTGGTTAGCGATAATGATTTTCACAGCTCCTGTTTTTTCCTCCACAGCATTAAAAATGAATCAATTTCAGTTTACAAATGAAAGGGTTCACCTCAAAACGAGATAAATCAATTCCAGTAGTTTTGAGAGTAAAAAAAAAGTACTACCAACTGATAGGAAATATTTTGTGCATAGTCTCTTTGAGTCACAGTGCTGCAGGGCTCCAGATGGCAACTAAAATGGTCACCAATGCGCCTAATGTTTTTATTGTTTGACTGGTTTTTACCAGAACAGTCACCAGTGGCGACCGAGCACGATCAAACAAATTGAAGAGACATGCAGTGATTTCTAATCCTTTTTTCTGTGTCTGTCTGCGCAGCATGAGAGTACAGTGGAGCACATAATGGTATATCAGGGCTGTGTTCAAGAGCACTGGCAAACATTAGACAGTTGATCAGACCATTTACAGTAGCTATTGTATATTTGCGGACGTTTAGCAAATGCGCTCGTTATTGAACGCAGCCCTGCTGTATTATCACATTCAGTCCTGTACTCGCATGTTCCGTCCACGATTAATGTACTTGGATGCTGAAAGAAATTGGTGAAATTGATTGCTAAACAAGAGAAGAGATTAATTTAACCTTTATTATGGTAGTATAAGCTGACTAAGTTTCTTGTACCGATGGCTCCAGTTTAATTCAACTGGTCTGCATAGGTTTGTCTGGTTAAATTCAAATCTAAAGGGTTAGATTGTGGCGCTTAAAAGAATTATAGTGCTTCTAAATATTATAGGCAAACTAATGTATCTGAGAGAAATAATTTGCCAGAATGAATGGAAGTCTGAATGTAGTTTATCCCAATCTACAGTGAACGCCTCCACATTATTGTCTAGAAAGATTTACTTGACATATCTGGAGGATTGTTCAAAGCATACTTTGACTTTTATTACATTTGAGACAGGAGATTTTGTGTTTATCAGATTTGTACTGACCTGAGGAGTAGCTGTTTCATATATGAATCATACATTGTTTTTTTTTTTTTCCCCCCCTAAAAACTATAATCTACCCAGCTGTGCTTGAAAACGTACCATATCAATATCACACTGTGGAATTTTTACGTGTGTTATACATTAGACACGGAGATGTTCAAGAGCACTCTGGGGCCATTTTATCTGTAGTATTTCATCACTCCGCAGCTTGTGTGATGCAGGACGTTTATTATGCCGGTGCAGTATATGTGTATGTGCATGCGAGCGCAGGTGGGGTAACAGTGCATAAAACCGCAGTAATTTTTTCCACCTGTCTCAGCAATCATACACGCTATGGTGTTAAGTAATATTTTTTGCTGAATCCACTTGGAAAGACTAATCAGGTTTAATAAATCCACGTGTTTGAACACATCTGGGCTGCTGTTAGTGAAGGAAGCTACCCGGGACAGTTTCCTGTAATATAAGATCTGGCCCATGGTAGGGTCATGTGGAAACGTGCCCCATTGAAAATATGAGCCAGACATTGGCTACCTGTTCTCACGGACTATGGCGTAGAGAGAGACTGGAGAGAACAAAGCTCTTTTTATAAAAGTTAAGTAAAGGGTACAGTGTATGTCCAAAAACAAGCTGTACTGTATGTGTAATAGAGGTGTTGGCTCGTCGAAATGTTATGGGGCATTTCAAATTTAATTTAATTTGCTGTTTTCATGATACCAAAATATTTGTTTTGATAGCGATAGTGTCATGAATTCTGATACTTCCGGTGTCATTTTCAGATTATTTTTTAAATTGAGTTGTGTTTTTAAGATAGGAAGACCATCCCTGGGTTTTAGAGGCACAATCAATTTACTGTATACTGTATGTGCAATCATTCATTTAAATAAATTTTAAATAAGATATCCATCCATCTAGAAACCTCTGTAGTCCGACTGCAGGGCCCAGTGGTGATTGCCATTGTATTTATTCCCATTTTATGACCGTATTAGGATCTCCATCTTGTATCCAAACTGTATTCTAAAACTAAGGTTGAAACTATTTTTGGTTTTCTTCCTGAGGAGCAGATGACTTTAATTTCAGGTCTTTTCTCCTTTGCTCTCGAGTTTTTTCTCCCCGCTACTGTACCTCTCATACTGTATGTCACTGCTGTCAGGATTGTGTTTAAAGTGACATTTTCCCGTTAGCCAAATCAAACAGACATCAGCATTGTGAAAGTATTGATTATTTCAAAGTGCTGGTACAGTATAGTACCATTTTCAAAACTAGTACTAATACTGTGGTACTTTTTAACATCAGTATACTGTGCAAGACTAATTTAATCTGGTCATTTCTTATAAAAGCTTACTAAATATGCAATGTCTCAATGTAAAAAATATCACAAATAACCAAGAGATCATGGATGTCAGCAATTTTCCCTTATGATGAGTAATAAGTGATTAAAATAAGATTAAATGGAACAAGAGACAGTGTCGTAAGTCAAGACATCTTTAAACAAATAATAATTCAGAAGGAGATTGAAGTGCATGACTAAATCTGGTTTGAAATGATTCAATACAGTAGAGCACAGTATAATGTAGTATATACTTATGTATCATTTTTCCCTTACACTCAATGTTTACATTTACATTGGCAGCGTTTAAGTCAAGTCAAGTAGGCATTGACTTAGAAGGCATTTAAGAGATTGAGTAAAACGATGTCATGCTTGTACATACTGTTTAGACTCTTAATGTCCAACTAATTTAAACCTGTGACAAATGTATTTTTTTAGAAAGAAAAAAAATAAGATTCTTCTATGGTTCTTTGCCTAGTCAGCCATTCTTACTCATGCAAGGAGTCAAACAGAAAACCATTTCGAAAAATCCTTTGTTCCTCTGTAGAAATTAAAGGTTCTGTGGACAACCGTACAAAAGATGATATTCTTTTGTACAAGTAGCACGTGTTAGAAAGCAGTTCAAATGGTTTCTTTAGAGAGCAGTTGTCTTCTGTTTCATTGGCCAGACTGTAGAGTAATGGGCCAAAGGTTTGGACACACCACACAGAAATTTGAACACAAGTTTGTATGAATTCTTCTACATCCTAGAACAATACTGGAGATGACAAACTATGAAATAACACATATGGCATATGGTAATTAAGTAACAATAATAACAACAACAGCCCATCGTTATTTTACGACACGAAACTCAGACGTTCTGGAGTAGTTCTTGCAAGAACAATATTGTCGAGTGCATTTGTAAAACCCATCAAGCACCATGATGAAACTGAAGACCGTTCCAGGAAAGCGCGACGAAAACTTAATTTAGCGTTACCAGCCTCCAAAATCCAAAACCAATTTACAGCAGCTCAGATTAGAGTCGATATAAAGGCTTTATAGAGGAGAGGTAGCAGACAAAGCTCAAAGACTGTTCAAAGAGGATTATTGCATATTTTGAATGCTTTCAGCAATGTCTTACTAGAAATTCTACTTACGTAGAAATGAATAAAAATCATGAATCAAAAAGCTTGCTGTGTCCAAAGTTTTGACTGGTAATGTAAATACTGTTTAAGTGTGTAAATACATTAGTGTTTAATAGTGGTCCGTGATGATTTTCCTTTTTTTTTTCTTTGGTAAAATACTTTGCATTTTGTTTCATTTTGTTCATAAGGATTTCTTGTTTTCTTTTCTTTTATGAAGATCAGGGACTAGAGATTACTAAGAAAGGAGAATTCAAGAGTCCAGTGGTGAAAAATCCCAAATACTTGATATGCAAAATAATTCCCTTTTTTCCTCTTGTTACGTTTGGTTATAACATGTTTTTCGAGAGTGAGCCTGTTTATGTATTCAACAAACTGATGGCAATTGGAATCATTTCCATTTTTTTCATTCCGCTTTGTCTGTCATATTAAATCTTGCCTCCTGAATTTGCTTCTGCTAAAGTATTCCTTACCGATCAAGGATGAGAAAGTCTACTGGGTCACGGTGGTCCTAATGGTCATCATAATCAAATTTCATGATGTGTTAGGGTAGAGTTGTATGGATTTTCAACATTCTTTGCTCTCAGAGACAGATGGTAGAGGCCTGGTAACGTGGGACGGCAGGTCGCCTCGGGGTGTGTCTTTAAGGGTAACACGTTTCTGAGGCAATAACTTTCCCACAGTGTCAGATTTAGTCAATATCTTCTTGGGTAAACACAGATAATGGCATGAACAGCATGACACTCTGTCCTGACAGCATGTGGCTTAATCCGGCCTCGAGTTTTAGTGCTTGAAGGACAGAAAGAAAGACATTTACAGAAAGTTTTGGCTATTCATGTCATTAATTAACAAAAACAATGTAACTGCCAAATACAAAGCTAATTAACAGAATGAATACACTATTCTGAGATTTATGGTCACAATGATATATCTATTTTAGTTATTACCTCACATTACTTTTTATGGCAGAGACTAATACCACGGGAATTCTTCCTTACGCCGAAATCTGTTTAAGTTCAATTTTACATTGTTTTGTCTCAACCTAAATGTTTGTTCCAAGCTGTTTATGTTCCTGAAGGTCAGCAGGAGTTCCCAGTACGCTGTGTGTACTTATTTTGCTTTTTATACAGACTCACTGTCACCATGATGTATTGTTTTTCTTCTTTTTTTTTTTTTTTTTTCGTTCTTCAGGCTAAATCTCACATGCATTTTCAGTTGATCTGAAAAACTTCAGGTGACTGATACCGGTTGGAGATGTATTGGTCATAATCCTGTTTTGTTATTCCAGCTGCTTGTCTGTCTCCAGTCCAAGTTCTAAATCACCAATTACTGTACAGTGACCCAAGTGCCAAAACCTGCAACCCCATTTTTATACACACTGCATTGCATTTTCATATACAGTACATGCAACCATAGATTCTAATCAAGTAAGATCATTCGACATTTATATAAACAAGAATTAAGCAATTTTTTCATCCCCATCTTCTCACGAGCAACAATAACACAGCCGCTGCTCTTGGACTATACCCATATTCAGCTGACATTGTTTATGGCTGCGAAGGTTTGCTTTTAACAGTGTGAGAGAGTACAAGCGTGGGGCGAGGGCAAATTCTCTTTAACAAACACACTTCCTTTTGGGTTGCCAACCTCCTATAATCTAAATCCCTTGCCCAGAGAAACGAAGAATGACCAGAATGGTAGGCTGAACCCAGAAAAACTGGCCAACATCCGACAGTAATCTAAAGTAGTATGAAATAAAATGCAGGAAATTTAAACGTATTTCTCCTTCCTCAACATACAGTCCTAATCATTTTTCTTAAAATTCAACCAAATGAGACACATGGAAATTTGGTTTCTGCACTTCCTCCCACCCTAAATGAACCTGTGCCCATTGTACTGTACCTTAGATTAATCTTCTTGGCTCACAAAAGTGGAACCTGAGCTGGCCTTTTACTGTCTCAATGTTTAGTGTTTTGTGTGTTCTGAGATTCTTTTCTGCTCACCACGGGCATGAAGAGTGGATAGTGGGAGTTGCGCTTTTTTTTACAGTGCAAGTACTGTAGACCAGCAGTTTCAGAAATACTCAGACTAGTTTGTGTGGCATCAACAATAATGCTTTGATTTGACAGATTTGATAACTGCTTAAAGGGAAGATGTACAATTTTCATATACTGTATACAGTACCGTATATAAAAGGAAAGATCACTAAATGTTTTCGATCTCTTCGTTTTTCTCGTGCCTGTTACTTTAACATACGGTAAGCCTTGTTTTCCTTCAATGAGCTTAAGTAAATGAAATTTAATTACAAGGCTACTGCTTACTGCAGATGTACAGTAGCCAGCAATAATAAGAAATGCACTGATTTAATGAACATCTTGAGCCATTTGCTTTAATAAAAAATGCTACGCCCAAGCTTTGGTTTTTGGATTACACTTACCGTTCTCATGCTAATTCCTAATGCTTTCATTTTTTTCTACCTTATAGTCACAGTCCCTTACGTTCATTAGCTGAGTTGTACTTTTCTTATGCACACAAATGTAAAAAAAAAAGAATCACGTACTCCTACATGTTTTTTTTTTTTTAATATGCTTTTCTTTTGATCTATCCTGGTCTTTGCACTTTCTTTATCTTTCTCATTCTGACACACAAAGTTTTCCATAAACTGTGGTTTGCCTAACCGATCCGCCGTCTGTAGACTGTCAGGCACCCAGAGTATTCCTATCATGCCCTGTCCAGCACAGACAGTAATTCCAACGTCTCTCTGGTGGTCCGTTTTCTTACATTCATCCTTCCAACACACACACACACACACACACACACACACACACACACACACACACACACACGCTCTGCCAACTCTCAGCCAACCTCATTGATGTCTTCTGCCCATCACCATATTACTGGCCCTCATGAAAAACACCACATATTCTCCCATCTTGCCACCGAATACCCAACGCTGATCTGAGTGGTTTGTTTTAAGTCAAAAGGACCTACAAGGTTGAAGTCTCTGTTATGGGAAGACAACCCTGCTGCCTTTTTCCAAACCATATGCTGAGTTGATTAATAGCTTCTTGACCTGGTTGAGGTCAGCTTGGTTGTGCTGGCATCTCTGAGTGGCTCTTAGATGTAACTGTGAGCACACACTTCCCATTACTGAACTCCAGTCATTTTGGTCTGAAAATCCGAGCAGGTTAAGAGAGAGCAATCAGCAAGTGTATGAGTGCAGTGAAAAGGTCTGTCACATCCATGATCATTTCAGCTTTGATTCATGACACTACACAACTCAGTCTCTATGTGTGACAGTAAAAACCCATATGGCAGATGTGCACACACTGTAATGTACAGGTATATGTCACAGGAGTGCACTAGTCAGAAACTACTCATATTATATAAGGTTTTCAAAAGTGCCGCATTGATAATGCACATGTTTTTTTCTTTAGAGCCTCAGAAATAAAATAGGATAGAATAGAAAACAATTACTTTTGTCATTGACCAAGTATAATAAAATGTCTCCTGCTGTTACAATAATAGTGAATAGTAATTTACTGTAAGTAATATAAAACTTAATATAAGAGAATTAATGTAGTTTGCTGCTGGAGTAATGAAACAAGCTGGCCAATGTGGCCAACAGCATGGAAGTATGGCTAAAGACCAAGCAGTTCACACTGACCGCATAGTCACAGATAAACTTTTACTAGTGGTGTTAATTATACCCTTGACATGTACTGTATATGTATACTGTGTAATGAGACTGTGACACCACTTATAATACAAAGTGTGCAATGGAGTCACAATAATGTATAAAATTATAATCAGAATGATTAAGGTCAATGTTGAGATCATGACGATTATTGGGCAAATGTCTCTTTTGTTAAGAAAAATGTGATGGCATCTGTTATTTCTTTATGCCTCATCAGTCGGTGAATGTGCCGTTCTGTTCTTCGTCAACCTTCTTGAAAAACCTCCTCCAAAGTGTTTTTAAACAGCTGAAATGAATTTACCTTTCTTGTGACAAGAGACTCTCTTTCTGCCAGCTTTTTTTTCTTTTCAAGCCAAACCAGAAATTCCATAAAATAAAATGGTTTGTTTGCAAGCTGCCGAGCTAAAAAATCGCCACAGATTTGGGATGCTAATAGGTTTTGCTCATAAGTGAACTACAGCATCTTGAAGTATATAAGTGAGTTTGGTCTGTTAGGGAGGCGCGAATGTGTTTCACTGTAAAGCGAATGAATGCTTCTGATTTATAACAAAACAAAGACGGAAAAACATTGTGGAACGGAATAATCGTTTAATCACAATTATCTTATTTTCATAATCGTTGAAAGCCAAGGTTTGTAATTGTAACTAAACTTGAGTTAATAGTACAGCCCTGGTATGTACTGATCTCGAAAATATGCAAAAACACATCATTCAATTGCAATTTTTGGGCTTTGTTTACTCACTCATGTGTGATTTAGCCACGATGTAAAAAAAATGTAAGCGCGACAATAAAATTTTGCCTTAGATAGTCTGAAAATTGTACTAGACCATTATTCATTGTAAGCCGAACTTTAAACAAAAGCTTGCAAAATGTCTCTCAACGGGGTCCCACGGTCTTGCAAGCTTTTAGCATTGCCTTTTCGTGACTAAAGTCAGGTTTACGGGGAAGTACAACACAGTAGGCTTTATATCCCTGTGTTGGCTTGGTCCTCTCTTTTCCCTCATATATTTCCAGAAACTGGAAAAAGGGGCATGTTGACCTCATGTCTCCTCAGGCAGATCAAATAAGTAAGAGATGCTGAAAAGAAGAAGAAATAGCTCAAGTGGCTGGTCTTGGACTGCATATATTTGGCACAATGACTGACACTGCTTACTGCCAACCTGAAAAGAAAGGGAAGTTTAATGCACGCTCATTATTTCCTTTGAAGCATTTTTTTCCCCCTCTGATTTCAATGGCAGCTCTTGAGATTGCGCGACATGCCCGACAGTTCCAAACGTTTGGGTGTTTAAGCTGTAGTCTCCTCTGAGTTATGTGAATTCTCAATGGTCCACTGTTAAACATTGTTCCATTCAGCGCCACTACTCCTCCCTTAGATCTGGCCAGGGTATGTAAAAAGTAATAATTTAACAGTCATTTGGTTCTTGAACATTTAAGCATATAACCAGTATGCACAATGGAAAGTATGACCCATTCTTTATAAGAACAACCTCAGCGTTTTCATTTTGTCCAGGTGCTTAGTAACGCTCAATCGCTTTCAGCAACCACTTTTCCCTGATCAGCAGGATCAGGATTATTTGCCAATAATTGTTTCATCTGTCTGTAGTTACATGGGCTGAGTTAATGCTGTGAAGAATTTGAAGGGTTTCTTTGCATTTGGTTCCTCTCAAGGTTTCTTCCTTTCGCCATCTCAGGGCGTTTTTCCGTGCCATTGTCGCCCTCGTCTTGCTCATCAGGGACTATCTGACCATTTTGATTCATACGCATTGACATTACATACAAACTTAAATAATTCTTTTAATTCAGCTTGATTGTAAAGCTGCTTTGCGACAATGACAATTGTTAAAAGCGCTATAAAAATAAAACTGAATTGAATTGAAATTTGCATGATAAACACCATTTCTTTCAATTAATCTGGCTAATTAATTTTTGTAGTCAATTTTATTGTAATATACCCTTCTTCTAAAACCTTTGAACTTTAATTTAAAAAAAAAAGTTTTAAAAAAAGCCCCTTAAAGGGCACATTTCCTAACAAAATTCAACATATCAAAAAAGGCAATCTGGGCGGGTAAATGGCCGTTAGATCTTCAATGAAGGTCTTTTTCCATATGATCTTTGGGCACCCTTGCTTTCTCTTCCCCTAATGTGGAATCTAGTTCATGGCTGTATTTGGGAGCTGGATTGGTGGTTGGCCTTAGGATATGACCCGAGAATTGGCAATGTCACTTGCGGACAGTGTTCACGTGCATGTTCGTCAACGGACTTCTTGGTTTGTGAAGTAGTCTTGCTACAAAATGCAGACGATTCAATGTTCTTTGCCACCTCCCACGTCTCACAAGTGTAGATCGCAGTTGTGACGATCAGTGCACAGAAACTACTGGTTGGACAAACTAGCAAATTATCTAAAAAGGAAAAAGAAATGAAAGTGAAATTCACTTACAGTCTGTGATCTGCCATTGTAGTTACTCTAGCAGTCATGGACTCAATGAGTGCCTGGTAGAGGTGCTGAAGATAGGATTGCTGATGATGCATTGTCATCATCATTGGTCTTCCACCTAATCAAAAGGTTTTATGTTTGACAAAACTATAAATCTTTGTTCCTTGTTGCAAATTGCTGGTATTGTATTACCACAAAAGCGCAATAAAATGTGCAATAAGTTGCATATTTCCATGGCTATAAACAAATTTACAGTCTGATTTACCAATTTTGACTAAACTGTGGTCAGTGGAGTTATAGACTTTTGCATTTTGCAAAATAATACAAAGGCCATCCAGACATGATCAAAGCAAATTTGGCAGAATATTTTGGCATTTGTGCACAAAGACTCAAAGAAAACAAGCACAAAGTCAGTTTGTAATACTTTTTGCATATTTTACAAAAAACATAATAATTTATAAGTACTGTGGTATAGGAGTCTACATACCACGGTCTCATTTAAATCCAATTTGAATCCAAAATAGGATGCTTTGAATAACGTTCCATGCCAACCCTGTCATATATCTTCAGCTAAGCACTTTACCATCCGACTAACTATTCTTAACCTGGACTCGTGCACTTGCAGGTTTCCATAAATCTTCAAACTTTTTCTCTAGTTTTCATATGCATCTGTTTATAAATGTATACTGCCTTTGGGACAAATATCTTGAACTAAGCTTGTTGTATTCAGTTGAAAGAAACAGATGTGCAGGTTGTTCATCCAGCCATCCAGGAGCAAACCATGCTGCTATTGAATGGAGCCTTGACACACCTGATGAGCTGCAAATGATTACCTCCTTACTAGCAAACCTTATCTACAAGCAGTCTTCAAACACTATACAGATGTGCTTGTACTGATCAAACGAAGAACGCATCTGATTAGATATCTGGCCTTCTGGCTGATGCTAAGTGCTTTGCAGTATGATGGTGGTTGGAATGCTTACATAAGGGCCTAATACCAAGCATGTTAAATAATGCATAAAGAATCCATTCTCATGCTGTTCAAATTCGACTCCTAGGTGTGTGGCACATGCAGATTTTAGATTATGTTGAGTACTAGTGTTATAAATGCCAGTAGGCATTTATGCCTCATTAGAGCCCTAGAAGCTTCTGTGTGATGCATGCTACTGGAGAACTACCAAAGCTGTTTATGAGCTGAGTGCTGCTGACTTATAAATCAATTTTGTTCCTTCTGCTCTTACAGTCCAAAACTTGCAACTTTGCATACGTCTCTCTGGAATACACTGCCTTTGAACAAACTGGGTGTGTACATTTATATGTGTTGCAGTAGGATAAGATAAAAAGCGGGTAGACAGAAGGATGGATATTCATTCAAGTTAGATGGGTAGGGAATGCCACAGCAATATGGAGACATGTGTACGCAGTATGGGGTGTCAGCACTGAATTGTGCTTGTTACCATGGTTACAGAGGAAACGGTAGGGGAAAAAAATAGTGAAAGGGGGCGTATGGAATGTTGTGTGTCCTTGTTGGCATGTCTGGCTGCGTATTGTGTTTGTGCGCCTAACAACACTACTTAAGATTACGAACTACAAGGTCGCATCAAACATGAGCGCCTTAGAAGAATATGGCTCCTCGTCTTATCTTGTTGCCTCGACAATCAGCTTTGGACTCAAACAAGAACGTCTCCATTATACAGTTCACCCTTCTGAAAAGAATACACTGAAAAGTATATTTTGTCCAAAATGCTTACTTGGACAGTGTGAGCTAATTTGCATTATAATTTAATAAGTTGCTCCTGGCCTTAATTATCTCTTTACAAAACAATTAAATTTCATTTGGCATTTTTAATAAATCTATCTCTTCCAGTTATAGCCTTAATTACTCTACCAGTCATCTCGCAGCTGATTGCTCTAATAGCCCAGAGAAATGTTATTAGAAAGGAGGACAGTGATTAATATACTAGGATACTAATATCAGTTTTGATCTCAGGAGTATCTGATTTTGATTTGAGATTACACGCAGTGACATCAGCAAGGTTGATACTATGTGAGCTTTGAACACACGCTAGGGTTCGTTGTTCTTCTCTCCGGATTTTGGCTCTTATTTGCCTTCAGGTTGGGTTGGAATGGAATCAGGCCAGAAAAAAAGGTCAGAACTAAAGTAAGGACACGCCCACATTTCGTGTTTTTTTTTTTTTTTCTTCCCTTCACACAGAATTGATTTCCAAGAGAAATATGAACACAGCAGAGGATGTAATGTATCCCATAACTACGAAATGTAAATATTGTTCTTGATTACGGAGAATTCTGTAATTGATGGTAAGCGCAGTGAATAGGCTATTGTGACTATTGTCATATTAATATATGTAAAGGAAATTGGGAGAAATTTTAAAATCCTGTTCTTTCCTCACGGACAGTAGCTTTGGCTTACAGTAGACTTCCTTGACGTTCGCTTCGACCATTCATCATCAACCCAGCCAGCCGACCACGCACCGATACACACTGATACGCACCTACACACACACATGCACACACACACTACCTCTATTCAAGAAATTAATGTATTCTATCCTTTTTTCAAGGTTAAATGAAAAGGCAGTGGAAGGTTTGTGTTCGTCTGGCGAAGGGAAGTAGAGAAACAGTCTGTTTCGTCTTTGAGTTTCACATGATGGACTGCGTTGTTACTAATGGGACTAGCTAATGGAGCACTTTTCCTGCTGCTGTTCGGAAAATTATTTTAAAGCCCAGTCCGATGGGATGTAATAATCTCTAAAAATTAAGATGAAATAACAAGACTGACTTTTAAAAACGGCTCCTTTTTATTGAAAACTAACAAACTGCAAATTGTTAGTGGTTTTTAATGATTTGGTTGTATTCTATTGAATATATTGTTTTTTAAAAGCTACAATAAAACTAAATCAATGCGTGTTAGAATGTACGAGTAATACTGTAATGATTTTATTACAATTTCAAACTTAAGGAGAAATAAATAGACTGGTTAACACTATTACTGTTTTATTTATTTATTAATTATTACATTTATTTTAAAATTATTCAAATAAAAAAAAAAAACAAAGACATGACCCCTCCAACCTTACAACCCAGTCCGTCTTTTCCTCCCATCGTCTCTCATCATCTCATTATCACTAGATTTGTGATGACAATTATCAGTGTCTGTAATGCGTCTGAGCGCTGGAGCATAGTGTCTGGGATAAAATGTCTGCCATCCCCCAACCTGATAATAAGAAGGCTTTTAGCTATGTTCAGACATCAGGTGACCATGGTAACCGGTTCCCTTGGTGATGGCTTTAGAGGTGAAAGATGCAGGAATAGACAGACAAATGGTGTAACGTAATGGGTCGGGTCTAGATTTGTTCTTTTTTAGGCTCGTACCTCCACCTCTTCTTGTCATCGTTGGGGAATTAGTAATGAATTAAAATTCATCATTCAAAATAAATGAAACGGGTGACTTTAAATTTGATCTGCTTTTCGGCCTTTTTGGACAGTAAAACAGTCTTGAAGTGAATTATACGACACATACTGTACACATTTATTAAAACTGCGTTGGTATGGTACTGTATGTCATGGTGTGATTCCCAGCACGTCAGCACATTACTCTTACTCACCAGCAAATAGTGTTCCACTCTGGCATTTTGGTCATGGATTACTGAAATTCCTATTTAATTTTTATTTGTCACAACCGCCGCCACACACGGTATGATATGCAATAAAATGCTTAAAAAACCGCCCGTGACCTAAAAGAAGGGTTTCTCTGTGAGAATGAATTGCACTAGTGAGTAATCCCAATATAGGTCTATTGTACAGTATATACAGCTTTAAAACTCACAAAGCCATTTTTCACCCCCCAAAAATATGGGGGGTCATACTCAGCAGCATTTTCTCTTTCTATGAGCTCAGTGTGCTTACTTCCTCACAAATGTTAACTATTATCTACAGTAGAAACAAGAAACTAATAAATAAGATGTTTGGCATACACACACACACACACACACACACACGCACACGCACAC
>QMIH01000092.1:1066536-1112241 GCA_003987875.1 Clarias batrachus
ACACACACACACACACACATATACACACACACACACACACACACACACACACACACACACACACACACACACAGAGGAGAAAATCACAGAAACGCTCCCAGCTATGAGACTCGGCGCACGTGTGCCAGTTCGTGCTGACTTTATTTTCTGTAATCAGCAAAATTGAGTTGCCAGTCGTCCTCTGAGCCAAACTACACAGTCCTTTCAAATCCCACACCCTTGTCAGAACGCTAATGTGTTTTTATACAAACCTTTTTGTCTGCACTGATAATGATCAAATGGGTCGAACCAAAGTGGGGGAATTTAAACCCGTTTTTATTTTCCATGTCAAACCCATTTTGAATGCATTAGCAAGTTATGTGTTCTGGATCAACCAGAAATGCTGCATGATTGATTGCATTTAATACCCTATGCTCAGCTGTCTATACCTCAGCATCAGTACCGACACTGAAACATACAGTACTGTAAACTCTAAATGTAATTAAATGATACACTTTTGTGTATCCCGATGTGAACCAGACCTTCACAGTGCTTCCCAAAGTGTCTTCTTATTTCATACATTAACCTATTTATAGGGAGCGTCCTTCATACATGTTCTCATGTAAAGAGTGCGTTAATATAAGCGTCGCATCTGGAACTGTTGTCAGAACAGGACTGTTCTGGAAAATCAGTCAACACATTCTGGCCAATTGGAATCAAGCAACAGCTCTCTGGTATAAAACAAATTTATAACAGCGCTGACATGTCTGCAGTTGTAAAACTATTAGTATATATCTCTGGTTCTTCTTGTACGCTCTACATCAAACTGTCATATCAGGCCTTCACACTGTATGTGACCCATCAAATCAAATCTGGTATTAAGTCGCACAGATTACAATGCTTGACTTATTACCTGTCTGATTTGATGTGACGGGTCACATATGATAAGCATCAAGTATTAATTAAGACATAATTAATTAGGTTTGACTCGCCTCTCTTATTAGACATCGGATGCCTTCCTGAACTTTTCTAGGACGCATTTTAGTGTTCCCATAGTTTTGGCATTAAAGTGACCCACTTTGCATTTAAATGCCTCTGGATGCCGTAAATATGGATATACAGTATAATGAATTTGGATTATATATGAAAAACACCACGCGGGTCAAGAGACACAAAGGTCACAGAGAGAGGCCTACAATATTAGGTGACAGCCAAAGGTTAACATGGCTGCTGTATGAATATGAGCAAGTGATTAATTTGCCTACTGTGCAGATATTTTCACAGGCATATTTGTACAGTTATATTTTCATTCCTTCAAAGTGGAAGTTGGCAGCAGTTTTGGGGTGAACGTTAGAATATTTCATGACAATTCTCATCCATCAGCCAGCTCTCCTCATACAACATCGATCAACCAGGGTTGCTTTTTCCAAGACGCATGAAGCCAGCTACATTTTTTCTTTTTACTGCTGCTTTTGCACAGTGTAACACACACAATAAAACAGTTGTGTGTGCTCTCAAAGGGACTCACCATTGGTTAGTATTGTCAGAGCTACAGTATGCCTCCAGCAGCACTTGTATCCACAGAACCTTCAAACATGGCAGATAAGGGCTACAACTCCCAATGGATAGATTCAGGTTCACTGCAATACTGATTGCTAGACACACCTGCGAACAATCTTCTATCAGTATAAAAGGAACTTTGTACAAGACTCTTGTTGCAAAGTATAATGTCTGATTTAATCCCGACATTACCAAACCTTATGCTAGTGATTGACTTTAAGTGTTTGACCTCGATTGTTTGTTCCGATTTTGATTTTCTGTCTAGCGCAGTTTGTTCCTATAGTAGAACGCCTGACCCTTTGCATGTGTTGCATAGCGATGCTGATTCTGGAATACCTGTGTTAGCTTTGATTGCTTGTGTTTGGTGAATAATAAACCTCCTTCGACTGCACTCATGTCCCTGCTTCATGTGAGCATAGCCAGTATCACCGTGATTGAGAGAGGAGAAACAGTCAGTAATCTTACCCAGGTGTTTACATTGGTATTCAAGTAATGCTATAAAGATTCATTATATCCACCTTTCAAGATTAAAAAAATTAGTAAAATAAGATATTCACTAATATGCAATAAAAGATCCACCTCAATGAAGTAAATGTACTTTTTAGTTATCGTTTCTTCTAAGAGTGTAAAAAATGCTTGAAGCAGGTCTTAATGACAGATTATGGATTGGATTGTCTCTCCATCTCCACTGCTTGTAGAATCATGTGGTGGCGTATGGGATTATGATTTTAAGGTAGATCTACAGTTGAGTAACGACTTCCTCTCGTTAGAGATTGCCATGCAGGAAGTTAACACTTCTTACTGATTAGATAAAGGCAGAATGAGCTGTACAGCTTGGCTAAGATTCATATCCGTAATCAAAAATCGAGAACTCCTTTGAAGAACACACATCATCCATCAACAAGTGCAATCATAAAATTTGGGAGAGGAAAGAGAAAGGAGACAACGGACTCTGCATCTGGAATATGTTGGAAGGAAAAGGAAATGCTTTCATAACTGCCTGAAATTTAAGAATCAAAGTTGATTTTTTAAAATTCTTCTCTGACGCAAAAATCAGGATTTGAATATATTTTAAGCAGCCATGTCTTTGAGACTTTGTATTATTATTATTAGTAGTAGGGGCGCACTCTTTTCTAATCACAAAAACTTTGGCAATTAATTGGTTGTACCAATCCTCCCTGTGCGACTTATGCAATTACTTTTCTAAGGAAGTTAAGCAATGGTTTTCCAAAATTCCCATTTTTCTGATTCGGGACTAGGCAGCCCTACCACCTTCAATTTTGCACATGCTCCCACAAAACATATGTAAATATAACTTATATCATACAGATTATAAAATATATACATCATAACATTCAGCTGGGTTTTCTGAGTGCAATGGAATGAGCTCGACCAAACAGACCATTTTTGAATTATACGTTTTTTATAGTATATGGTACCCGTGCCAAACCACGTTGCTTCCCTAACTCCTAAACTCTTGGGAAAAAAATAGACACGGCTCTTTGAAAACTTTACGACCTTCTTCAAAATCATGTCAATCAAAAATGATTAAGTCCTTCAAAAATGGCTATCATCTCTGCAGAACTTACTTGACTATAATGAGGATCTCACAGTGGATACAATCGGATTCAGCAAAAAAAAAAAAACTACTAATATCCCTCTCTCAACCCCAAAAAAAACCCGTGAGCCAGGTCTCATACCTTGTGGAAACTTTAAATGATGAAACTAGGTCAAACAGTTTAGGAGCTATCAAGGGTTGTTTTGCACCTGGCAAAAAAACGGGTTTTCACATTTCATGCTTCACTCTGGTGTCGGGTTACATTCTTAGCGTGTGACACAGTCATGCAGGCAAAGGCGTTGCTAAGACCTCCAGATCAAACCACGCCCCCTACAAGTTGGCTGTTTTCAATGTTCAACCTAGGAAAAGTGATGCCCTTACAGTACTTCACAATTTGTCCAGGAATTGTCTTCAGTTTCATGTTGATAGAGGATGTGTAAATGGCAAAGCTGAGAATAATCAAATTCAACTTTAGTGAATAATACTTAATAATTATTCTCAAATATCAACTATTTTCTTATGCACTGTTTTATTGTGATTTTTTTTTATTGTGACAGCCAATGTGTGAAAAGCAGCCTCTGGAGGTTTGAGCTGCATGCCGCTGTCAGCAGTATGACTTTAGACTGAGTAAAGCCAGTCTGCCGGGAGGATAAACAAAGCTTTCAGGTAGAATACATGTACAATACTGCAGGGAAGAAATCCTGCTTCTGTCTACAGTAAGTCTGAATGAATTGTAAGCGTGAGTTATTGATCTTCCTCACTTCCAGAATGGAAATGCAATGAGTTTATATGAAATAACCATGTCTAAACCATGTTAGAATACTTTAAACGGGATTTAAATAGGGAGTAAAGGAAACAGGAAGAAAAGATTCCTCACTCTCTTTAGGGAGCCCACAGCAAGTAAGTAGTGAGGTAGAGTAGCAAAGTGTCACTACATTTGCTGCTGCAAAGCTAATACAGTATGTGAGGATGAGATCAATACAAGCTTCAGACACAATACTCCTAACCCTCCTGCTGCTGTAGCTGACCTCATCACAACAACCGTATATCTTGGCGAACTAAAAAGAGAAGCTAACCAAACCTGTTAATTATTGAATTCAGGTGTTTCAAGCAGGCCTCTTATCCCCGGTCAGGGGCAATCTTAATGCTTCAGCATACCAAGACATCATGGACAATGCTATGCTTTCAACTTTGTGGCAACAGTTTGGGGAAGGCACTTTTCTATTCTAACATGACCGAGCCCCAGTGCACAAAGCAAAATAAACTGTCTTTACTATTTAGTTTGGTGTGGAAGAACTTGACAGAGGCCTGACCTCAACCCCATCGAGCACCTTTGGGATGAACTGGAACGGAGTGTGTGAAACTTCAAAACTATGTTGCCTACGTCTGCATTGTTTTTCCTGCATGTCAACTCTCGGAGGCCTCGCCATCGATGTCAGTGTGTCTTGTCGCCCCTCGCCTGTTCATATAACCTCTCTTTGTTTTTTAGACTTTTTTTTTTTTGGCTCTTTTTTCAGCCAGATTTATCACTGCTTTACTTCCACTGACGCACACATACACACCGTTACTTCCTACTGTACACTTTCAGGATGCCCGTCATTAGACTGCATGGTGTCGTCTGCTTGACTCATACATATGAGCTCTGATTCTCATGACTTCATACTTATTAAATCAAATAACCTTGCCCCCAGTTACTTGTGCATTTCCAGTGAAATCATGTTTATTTTAGGCAAAATGTACATAAGTGCCAAGGGAATTGTTTGTGGTCTTCCAGTGAAAAAGGTAGGCTCCTTGGAATGACAAATAATTCTTTCACAAATATTGTAGCTTAATCTCAAATGTTAAAATTTCACAATAAATTGCATCTAATTTTGTTGAATACACTATTCATTCTGCAAATCCAATGAAATCATGAACACTTTTGTCTTTTGTAGATTAATTGCCTCGTTGAAGTTGGCTAGATATGTAATCCCATAAGGATTTAATTCAACTCGATTTTATTTGTATAGCTCTTTTAACAATGGTCATCGTCTCAAAGCAGCTTTACAGAATCAAAAGAAAATCATGGAAATGTGTATGAAATGTGAGTGTATGAATCAAAGTGATCAGATTGTCATTGATGAGCAAGTCAAGGGCGACGGTGACCAGGAAAAACCTCTCTGAGATGGCAGTTGGAAGAAACCTTAAGAGGAACCAGGCTCAACAGGGAACCCAACCTCATTTGGGTAGCAGGAATTGTTTTGTGTGTTGGGCAGCTGGAAGATGATGTCTTTGTCTTTGTCAGGAATCTGTTTTGATACTGTGTTTTATGTTTTAATTGAACTGTCCCAGGTTGATTCTGCACTATTCGGTCTTTTCACAGGTAAACCATTCCAGTTCTCGGTGAGTTATGGTCACTGATAACTAACTAATTCGATTTTGGCATTCTTACTCAAAATATTAGAATAAATTGACTTTGGCAAGCTTAGAAAAATTTGCTTTGGCCATACAAACCGTTTTAAAATATCTTAGCATTGGCGGCCTTTATCTAGTAAGCAACATGCACAGCTGCCTAAGGTCCCACTATCACTGCTTTTGTCATTAAACGGTTTGAAAACAAAGTTCTAGGATAAGACATTTGGATTGTTTAGTTATGCGTTTCGTAATGGCTATGACCTGAGGTCGTACTCTGTATTCGATCACTAATATACTGTGGTGTTTCGTTATCAGTACATTTAATTGCATGCTGTTTAGACAGACTTTTTATTTGACAGAGAATTTTTCAAATAGTTTGAAGGATATTTCTGTTCACGTTTCCTTTGCTTTTCCTTCAGCACTACAGCATAACCCATTTTCTTAGGGGGAGTAGCAACCGTAGTTCGTATCGCTTAGTTTCTATAACCATTATTTTATAAGGGGCACCTTGACGTAAACCCCAGGTACAGTACAGTAGCTCGTCGTATTTTGCCCGTTGGGACGATTGCAGCAAGCAGAGTATATTGTGCAAATTCAGGAACTGTTGCTTTACTGGGTTTAAACATCTTCACTGAAAATTGACAGACTTTTATAGTAAGAATCCGCCAAAAAGCGGGAAGTATGAAGGAAACGTGATGTACCCAGATGTCGAGCGGATGATGTGGAAACATGTCATATGAACTTTTTTCAGGGTAATTAATCTGTCATTTATTTTTTTGCCAGATAAGCATGTCCATGGAATATCTCCCATTGTATACAATACATGCTCAATTTGTTCCAGCCAGCAGGGATTTCAACACATTACATTAAGCACCGACTGCAATTCTGTGGCAAAATAGTCATTAGTCCAATTTTAGGCAGTGAAAACAGATCGCCTAAATGCTGCCTTTTGTCTGGCACCAAAATAAATTTCATGTGTAAATGCAGAAAGAAATGTCCGGTGGAGAGAATGTGGCCACATTGAACTCATTAATGAAATGAATGATGTTGATGTATTAGTGGGGGCAGGGGTAGCCTGGGGGTTAAGGTGTTGGACTGCTGATCGGAGGGTCCCTTGTTTGAACCTGTGTAGTGCCGGCTGCCATTGTTTGGCCCTTGAGCAAGGTCCTTCACCCTTATTTGCTCAGATACAATTGGGCATCAAGCTCAATATATATATATCTATATCTTTATATCTCTGTATATCCATAAAGAAACAAACTTTTTTTGTTGTATGCAATACTTTCTCCTTTGTTCATCTTTTCTATTTTTAGTCTATAACCAAACAATTGATTTGGAAGTCATTAAATGTCCTTGCTTTAGAAGCTTTAAGCGTACAGACTTTTGGCAAATGTGACGGCATTTCGAAGAAAAACACAAACTATCCATCTATCCACTGTCTATCTATCTAGCCACAGTATGTGTATCTATGTATATACTGTAGCTAGCTAAATTACAGATACTGTATATAATCTTTAGTGTCTTGAATCTCTTTTTTTCTTGTAGATATGTTCGTACCATACATGTGTAACACAATTTTCTTTCTTTCACAATTCTAAATTCCTACAAGCGTCTTGTGGCATTACCAGTCCCACATCTGCCCAGTGCAAATAGCAGAGTGAGCTAGAGCTAAGCATTGACCAGCATGCCAAAGGCTGTGGGATGCAAACTGTGGGATGTTCTGATTCCCAAGGAGGAAATGAGCAGAGTTTAAATAAAGCCATTTCATTTTTTTTTTTTTCCACAAAGAGAGCTTCAAACTTATAACCCATCAACACTTTGATTAATGGTAAGGAGACAGATGGGTGCTTTATACTGGGAAGAAGAGGCTTCTCCAGGTTGTGCGAGTCATCTGCGTGGTGGTTTCTGCTTCTATCCGACAAACCCATTTGGAGAAAAGGGGGTACATACTGTATGTGCTACACCATATGTCTAGTGACGTAATTCGGTTTTATTCACTGTGTGAAACACCAAGCTTTTTGATAGTGTTAAAATATGCTTTTGAAACTCTTGACTGGTTTACAAAATAGTCATGTGTTGGTTTCAGAACTTGAGTCAGTGGTTAATAAGTTTGTTTAAAATGGAAAAAAAAAATCTAAAAAATTATATTGGATCATCATATTTATAAAATTGTGATACTTCTAGAATCGCAATACAAATTGTATCGGCTCCTAGGTATCACAGTGATGTTGTATCAGGTGGTCCCTGCTGATTCCCATCCCTAGCATTTACAGAAAAGTGCAACGTTTGGTAGGGTACAATTCAGTTTATTTTGAATGATGTTCTCCTCGTCTCCTAACCAAGATAATCCATGTGCCTAAATACATTTTTTAAAAACCAGTAAGCAGATTTCAATTTAAAAAGCAAGCTATAAAGTCCGAGGCAGCATCTTTGTTCTTTGGTCTGAGATGTGAGATGTACATTTAAGTTCAAATCTTATGAAAGAAATTATTATGGCAAGACTGAAAAAGAACTAGTGATTTCCAAGTTGAAAGACACGTCAGGATTACTGGGATCTCCCTGGTGCTTGTTTTTATTGTAGGACTGTAGATTCTGTCCAAGTTTCTTGAAGTTAATCATGCAGCTGTTCCCATCCCAGTTTCCAGTGTAGTGTAGTCTTTGTGTCTTTAGGCAGAAGCATTTTTGGTATTAGTGTCTGTCTTGCCTTCCAAGTACAGAGCTTTCTGGTCAGGGAGCATTAAATTTTTATTCTGTTATGACACTCGTGCAGTAATAGAGAGAGAGAGAGAGAGAGAGAGAGAGAGATCTTTGTAAGACCTTATTGCCATCAGATTTCATTGTCTGCTTGTGCACATTGTGCTTCCAAAATCAGACGTTCACATTTTTATGTGTTCTCCAGTACCATTGCTTCATGTGTAAAAGTAGAAATCGAAAGTGGTCCGTTTACACCGGGTGGAGTTGGAGAAATCAGTCAACCATTTTGTCATTGTCAGTTTATAATCAGGGGACCAGCCATAGCCAGACTGGGCTGCGGCCATGTGTTCATGCTCTGGGCGGTGTTTTCCACACTGCAGGAAAACCGATCTGAACAAAGGCACGTTTAACAGGCACACCTGTGCCATAACTCTACCTGACAGCCTTATCCTCCGGGCGTCATGCCCTCTTCTTTCTGTCCTTCACTTTCTGTCACACCCGCTCTCTCTTCTCATGCCCACTGTCCATCTGTGTAAGGGTTTCCCTGGCATGAATTTCCTTCTGGCTCTGCCATCCTTCTATTCCCCCCCTCTCGCCATCCTCCTGTCTCCCCTCCTGTCTCTCTGGAATGAATGGGAATAGGAGACCTGGAAGTTTTTAAGAGTGTCGAAAACTGAACATTTCTTTTTCTTGGGATCTTCACTTATGTGGCATATTGTTGAGGCAGAGGCTTTGACTGCAACATTTTACGAAAGGTCTCTCTCTCTCTCTCTGCTCTCATTCTTTTCCGAAGCAGAATGCAGAACAAGAAACAGCAGTTGTCTCAGTGTCTTTTCTATATATTAAGCTCTCTGATTTCTTTTCAGCTTGATAGTTGGTATATTAATGGCATTATATGTAATATTCATTGTGAATGGTACTTTTTGCTCTGGTTGGTACAACCTGCCCTGGTTATTTTGTTGTACAACCTTAATCCTGGCATAGTTCAAGCAAGCGAACGCACTAGTGGCTCAGTAGGGTCGAGTGGGTACTGTACCTTCTGCAGAGAACTTAGCATGCTTTATACTTCTCTGCAGTTTCCTGTAATTTGTAATTGATTTCAGCTTGATTTATTGTCACCTATTTTACAGCAGGCACTTTCCTAACCAGTGCCCTGGCCTCACCACGGGAATTTAATCAGTGTTCTGCTTTACTGAACATGTCATAATTTGTCCACTGTTTGAAAAGTTTGGGGTATTTCATGCAGATGGGCGATAAAGGAAAAACCAACGTTTAATGTTTTAGTGAGCTGTTAAACTGTTTAATAAGCCTTCATCATACGAGGGCTATACCGAAAGCAATGCATAAGTGGGCAGAACGTTTTTATTAACTGGCATAAGTCGTTTAAATCGCAGATGTTGGTAGCGTAATTCTTCCTTTGTACAAAGGTACTACTCAGCATAGTCTCCTTTACAAAGCAATGCATTCGCGCCGTCAGTGATCCCAACTCTCATATCCTCTTTCTTGTCAGTGAATGGTCTCCCACTGTGTGGTTTGTCTTCAATTTTCTGAAAAAACTCTGAAAGTCTGAAACTGTCCTTGAAGCATCAACACCATCCTTTCAGAAAAAAAAAAATTGTGAAATGATTTGAGCTCATTTGAGAAATATTGTTCTCAGTGTGGACTAAACATGTTAAAAAACACCCATAGGAGTTGAATTGCACCTACGACTGGTGCATGTGAACATCATTTTTTATTTTCATCTAACCATTTAGTACCCACGTGCCCATGAATTGGGACATTATCGCATTGAGTGACACCATTCAATCAGATGCAAAATGATTTCATCATAGTGTAAGGGTGATGAGTTTGAACATTGTAGTGATGTGCAGTGGTTCCTTTCTTTAAGGAAACCCAAATCAATCCAGCCAAATGTTTTTTTTCTTGTAAGTTACTAATTATTAGATTTGTAATCTCACTCACTCATCATCTATACCGCTTAATCCTGTATTCAGGGTCACGGGGGGCCTGGAGCGTATCCCAGGAGACTTAGCGCACATGGCAGGGTACACCCTGGACAGGGTGCCAATCCATCGCAGGGCACACACACACACACACACACACACTCACTCATTCACACACTACGGGCAATTTGGGAACTCCGATTAGCCTAACCTACATGTCTTTGGACTGTGGGAGGAAACCGGAGAACCCGGAGGAAACCCACCAAGCATGGAATTTGTAATCTAATATAAATTTTCTTTATATGAGTAGACCGGTCATTGCACTGTGGGAACCTTTAAGGTTTTAAGGTTTCTGAATACTGTATGTCCTGTCAGAAGCTTTGTTTCTCAGAAAATGAAGTAGAACTTCATGAAACCCATCTAAAGAAGTAATGAGGAGTGCTTCCCCCCCCCCCCTCAAGATCTCATTAGGGTTAATTGAATAGATGAAAAAAGACATACCCAAGTACTAATGGCAGTACAGAATACAGTATTTGACTCATTGTTTTTGCTAAATATCCAATAACAAAAAGCCTTTTTTTATACCCTGAAGTGTTTATAGTGTAAAATGTGATGTTCCTTCATCACAATTGTTCCAAGTATCTAATCATCAAAAGCGCCCATAACTGTAATGGTGTATGACTAGAAGGAAGCATTTATTCTTATGATGATACTGTACATTGAGAACGTCATTACAGTTGTTGTAGACATTACAGGGTCCATGTTTGTTAATGGTTTTTTTTATATTATACAATTCTCAGAATGAAGTTCGACCCAGTCTCTCAATTAGTTCATGGGTGTGGACGGTACTGTAGCCACAGGAGACTGTAAGCTTCTCCCACCTCTTGTTTCCCAGACCTACCTAACAGTCGGGTGTTTTCTTATCCCCAGTTGTACCGGACCACACACGGGAAGATGTGAAGAATACGGTCACTTGTTAGAAGACCTTCTTTGCACGTAAAGATACCATAATAAACACAGCCTCTGTATTTTCCCTATAGTTTAATATGAATTCTAAAGTGTGGTTACAGCACTATGTATTTAGCTGCAAGCTCATTTGTCTTTTTGTCCTTGGAAAAAGCTAGCTTTTGAAGCTGGATTGATTTTACTGTGGGGAATTCTGTAAACACACAATGATGTGAAACATCTGAGGATGTCCATGACACCCTCTGAAAGGTTCTTGAATACAAGAACTCATTGTATAACTTTATGCACATTTATTAAAGCACAGACACAAATGTCACGAAAAAAAAAAAATCAATTCCAAAGGGGGAAAAAAATTGTTTTCGTCAGATTTATTAAGTAGAGTTGATATCTACAGTATAAAAACATTCATAACTTTAATGCTGTTTTGTGTTATTTTAGGGGTGAGTTAAAATCGAGTAACATTTCAGCATGTTTGTGCGGTTTATCGTGTCCTGATTTCCATTTGCATCCAAGCTGTTCTTTTGTTTCTAATGAGAACATGTGAATTATTAGCAACAATGATTTCATTCCACTGAGCTCTGTTTTCATCTGGTGATTTATTTAATTTATTCCCTTTGGACTTATTTTCAAAAATTGTTTTAATTGCAACTCTTAAACTTCATCCACCAGAGAGAAAATAAAGACAAAGGCCTCGAGAAATGTCCGTGGGCCAGGAGACCAGGGTGTAGCAGGGATTCAGGAGCTTGGAGTCCCCTGTCTCTGGAGAGACTGTTGTTTGTGTAACTATCGTTCCTTGTCCGTTTTATCGGCCAGTGCCCAGCTATTCGTGCAGGGTGTTGATTTGAGATTCAAACCAGCTGTAAAGTATTGAGTTTAATTGCTTTATAACACAAACATGGCTAAACTCATTTGTATCACACTCTAAAGTAAGGTCCTTATTTCTTTAACAAGTTTGCATAGTACTCACGCATCGTATCCCATCAAGCCCCCAAGGTCTGTTTGTTAAGGCTGAAGCTGAAATAGCTCTCAAGACAATTATTTTTTTCAAAATGTAAAATCACCTTATTTTAACACTACTCTAAACACGCAGTTTCAGTGTCTATGTAAATGACGCCACACCCCACCTACAGTATGTGCCACACCCCACAATGGGGGGACAAAGGGCCGAGGCGTTGTCTAATTGGCTCGTTTAAACCTTGGCCAATACAAAAATGGAAAATGAACAAACTTCATAGATTTTCTTATTATGTTTTTTGTTTATACACCTACACTGGAGACTTATCTGAATGTTCTCAAATGACCAAACATTTTGCATGATATCAGGGACCTGAAGAAGTATACAGAGTGGTATACAGAATATTCGGACAAAGCGGAGAAATTCAGACTAGTTTAGTAGAGGATAAACAATAACATTAAAACCTCTACTCGTATGTACCTTGTTTTATACTCATAAAATTATTACTATTGGCTAAATAATTGAAATTTTGATAAATTGCCCCCAGGTGTGAATGAGCGTGAGAATGTGGCTCCGCAGTGGACCGTGTTTCTCCGCAGGGTGGACCCCAGTGTTCCTAGGATAAGCTCCAGAACCACCATGGCCCTGACCTATGTAAAGTGGTTACTGAATGAAAGTGAACGTGGTGGAAGGGTCTGGAGATTATGTGTCTGACCTTTCAGAAGGTTAGGAAAGAGGTGACAGACAGCACAAGACCCAGGCTGTTTATAATGTGATCCCATTGCGTCAGCAGCCTGGGGTCAGGAGTCAAGCATTAGTTTGTATGACTCTTGGCAGAAGTCAACCTAAAATGATGACCTAATGCTGATGACTGATTTGCACCAAACTTCATCCCAGCATTTATATCGATTACTAAATATAAGCAGAGATGCTAGTTTTGAATGATTTGAAAAGGACATTGTCTTCCTTCATATATGAGTCCAGCGGGGGGGGATCAAGCAAAAGGTTACATAATGCTTTTCNGGGGGAAAGCCATTCTTAATCGTCCCACTGTTGTTAAAGCCTTTAGGCTAACTGTTCCTTACGCTTGCCCCTTTGCTATAGTAGTATTCTGTCTTGCAGTGAGGTTAAGACACTCCACATTGTTAGAGGTGAGAAAGCCCAACCCCTCTTACTGTGCTAGTGTTATTCTCACATCACTCCATATTTCACTGACTGACCAGCAAAGTTATAGCTGGTAACATAATGACTCTGTTAGCGTTAGCTCTGCGCAGCTGCACACGAACGTCTGGAAACAATTGGTTTGAAGTTTTTATTGTCGCCTTATGCTCCCCCCCCTCCCTTTTTATTCGTATTATCCCATCGTATAGTGTGCTTGTGGGAGCAGATTAAACTTCAGTTAGATGACTTTTGCTGGTTTTGGTGTCCAGCTTGGTCTGCATCTTGTTCACATTTTGTAAGCAGTGGTAATGTGGACAATTTCAGGATCACGTACAAAATGATGGCTCAACTTACTTACATCATGGTCAAAGCATGTGGCTTATGTATGTCTTGTCTTATTTATTTTTGTACACTGTTCATCTCTCACAGTTTCGCTCTGTTAAATGTCTTTACTGTCAATTGACTGATGTTCAGTGCAGTTGTTTGGGCAGGCATTTCGGACTCTGGACATGTGGGATGCAGATTTTACTTACTTTGGCTCTGTCACCAATCTAACGGTCTGACCAGTGTATACGGGAATCCAGAGAATGGACCAAAACCCAAAAAGAGAAACAGAAGAAAGATGACATTGTTAGCAGGAGTGTGGCTGGTGGCACCATAATCGAGATGAGTTCACTGAAGAAATGTTGAGTTTTATGCACCAGCTCAGTGATGGCAATCCCTTTTCATATGTGCAGAATTTAACAGCCATTAATGAGGAAGCGTGAGAGTTTGATGCAAACAAATATAAATATATAATCAGACAAATATACTGTGTACACAATAATTTTTCAGATTATTATATATATTTTTTTTAAATTATAAGTAATCACAATTCATTCCTTGCAGGGAAAGTAAAAATGATATAAAGAATAACTCAGATTTGTGTGTCACAAAGGGAGAATACTGTATCATGATTTATCCAAAGATTATTTCTAGACAATAATTATGCAACTTGCATCCTGGTGCTTGATGGGTTTTGCAAATACGCTTGACAAATAAGCTTGACACTTCTGCAGAGTCTGGGGAGGTTGCACTTCTGGGAGATGACAGCACTTGAGGCCAAACGGTTCTTACAGTTCAGATACGTCCCGTCTGATTCTTCTCAAGTCTCTCTGTGTTCATTTTTGTGTATTTTCTTGTATTTTCAATGTGTGTTTTTTTCATCTCTGTGGACTCACACTCATATCTTTTCGTTTTTTTTTTTCTTTTTTTCGTTTTTTTGCAGTATTCATAACTCAAAATATGAAATTGAAATTTCAATTGTTTTGCATGCCTTTGCTTTTTATCATCCTCTTTCTCGACCCACTTTTAAGGCAGAAAAAAGCTGCCTAATAATTATGTATATCTGACTTTAGGGTATTCCTCATTTTAAGCCACACCCCACTCAAGACCTTGAGATCTATATCCCAGACAATATACATATGATACAAAATATAATATACATATAATACAAAATACATTCTATTATGTTTTCAATCATTTCCTATTCTGCACATGATCCGGCTCTCAAGACGTCCAGTGAGATCAAGCCGTGATATTATTATTATTATTATTATTATTATGTCCGATCAGATCGCAGTATGCTGTCACCACGTGCTTATCATTTGCTTAATGTTTTGCCATTGCGTCTGGCATAAATACCATGACACGTTTATACTTTTCAGCACAAAAGCGATGGTTGGAGGAATTGGATCCAGTATTTAGATCTGAATTCCCAGCGTATGACACGAATTCACTGATAACCTGCTACGTTCATGCTATAAACCCGAGAAAGTAATATAAATCTTCTACTGTACAAAGTGGCATGGACCCACCGTGGTCATAGCACAAGCCTGAAGATCGCTGTGGGAACTCCAGTGATGTAGCAAGAACGTTGTGACATCCCAGTGACAACTCAGTCAGAACACCGTCCAATCCTTGATTGATGATTCCTGGTGGGAGCCAGAAGAGAATGGTTTTTCTTATGAATCTGGTTCCAATCAAAGTTTCTTCTACATGTTGTTTCAGGGAGATTTTCTTGCCACTCTTACGGCTTTCTCATTAAGGATCTAAATCTACATCAGATTTCTGTACAGCTGTTTTTTTTTGCCAGTGTTTATTGGTAATGTTC
Source organism: Clarias batrachus (assembly GCA_003987875.1). NCBI lineage: Eukaryota > Metazoa > Chordata > Actinopteri > Siluriformes > Clariidae > Clarias > Clarias batrachus. The sequence goes on from QMIH01000092.1 coordinate 1,081,899, forward strand.
ACAGTGTTACACATACAGTTGCTGCTTTTCATGGAGGTGCAGAATATACACGTTTCATTAGGAATGAACAGGAAAACCTGTTTTTTTTTTTTTTTGGTTCCACACGGTATACTGAATGTGAAATGCCTGAGTATGTGCATATCCATAAATGGAGATCAAAGCATCAATGGGTGAATGTTATTTCATGTGGTGGTGACTGAACCGTGATAAATGCCTGGTTCACCGATGGGTTGGTATCACTCAGTGAAAAAGATCTTAGTTGCTGACAGCTCACACTTTTGTTGTAACCCTGCCTGAAACCTAGGAGGGAAATTAACACTGGTTAAATACCATGTCTGTCCAGCCTGACAGCTCAAACTCTCTGCAAGGCTTCTGTAGTCTTTCAATTCACCAGCACTCTCTTTTTCCTGCAACCTAAGCAGACAGAGCCAGTCCTTATCAGCAGAAAGAATGGCTGTCAGTCGAAGAATTGATTTAGCACATGCATTTCTTTTAGAGCCAGGGCCTTGACCACATAAATTAACTCACTATTGGGGGAAGATGATTGCAACATTTGTGGTTGTTGGATAAAAAAAAATCGCATCTACTTTTCAAAAAAAAATGAAAAACGAAAAAGAGAAATCGTTTGATCATGACCCACAAAGTGTCTAGATGTAATGTGAAGGCAGCGTACGGTATAACAGAGTTACAACAGATACAGTATGTCAGAGGTAGATAGATGAAGTGCTGCAAGAACGCTTGCGGCGCCGCCACTTTTTATCTCCATATGAGGAGAAAGAATATTCCTATCCTCCTTAATAAATGTAGGAACATTTTTGAAGTGCTCGAAGACACGATCATCAGTAAAGCCTTTTGTTATGTATGAGGACCATTAAAACCAAATGACACGGTCCAAGTTAATTCATTATCTATACCGCTTATCCTGTGTAGGGTCATGGCGGGGGGCTGGAGCTCAGGAAACTCGGCACACCCAGGACGGTGTGTCAGCAATCATACACTACTGGCAATCTAGAAATGTCCTTTGGAAGGAAACTGGAGTATATGAAAGAGTTCCACACAAACAGGAGCGGAGGTGAGATTGAACTCCCAGCCGTGGAGGTGTCAGGTGACCGTTCTAACCACTAAACTGTCATGGCCCAAGTTGTCTTAGTGTTGTTTATTACTAATATTATAGCACGGTGTACTTTATAATTCATTCCGATTAACTGATTGGATAAGAGGCAGCATGGTTGCCTTTCACCTCCAGGGCCGGGGTTCGAATCCCACCTCAGGTCCGTACTGTATGCATAGAGTTTGCCTGTTCTTCTTGTGCTTGGTGGCTTTCCTCCTGGTTGCCTCCCACAGTCCAAAGACATGCAGATTAGGCTATCCAGGGTGGACTCTGCATCATGCATCGTGCTCAAAGTCTCCTGTGATAGGCTCCCGCGACCCAGTATACAGTAGGATAAGCGGTATAGAAGATGAACGAATGATTTCCTGAATGGCGGGGTCAGTTTTCAATTCAGAATCAAGTCTTAGTTTAAATTTTTTTTTTTTTTTCCGTACACTTTCAGATGTTAAATGGTGTTAAACCAATTTCTTAAAAATATGTGTTTTTTGCAGAAAAAACAAGCCACTTCCACATACGTACACGAATTTTGCCAGAATTTGATTAGTGCATTACTGCCATGGCCTGGAGCGTGGAGAAGATCGTCGCTTTGTATGAGACATGATATATATATATATATAACAGTTGCCACAAGTATGCAGCGATTCAATACTTTTTTTTGTAATGTAGGTCTTTATACTGCAAACATGGCAAAAAAATTGAGTTGGTTGAAAAATCATACAGGAATGCAAAACAAAAAAATGCAATACCGCCCCCCCAAAAAAGATAATCTAATTGAATTGGAAGTCGACACTGAATTCACAGCTCTAGTATATACAGTGTGTTCTGCAACAGATCACGGGAATTGGAAGTGACACTGTATGACTCGTTCACCTTTTACTTCTGACCCTGTAATGTGAAATTCATTACATCTCAGATGACATGCCTGTAAAAATAACTCTCATTTGGAGCTGTTGGTACATGTACTGTATATGTCGAGCCCAACTACTGTTACCCCACCCCCAGCCTCTTGTAAGACCGCTGCCACACATGTGTATGGGTTTGCGGAGGATACCCATGCCCTCACGTGCGCATTACCGTCAGATTAAAGGAGTAGCCGCGTTTTCTTCCTCTTGTCGTTTCCACAGGTCTTTTAGTGTACTCCGTCTGGTGTAGTTTTGGCCTTTAACATGAGCAACAGCAGCACGGAGCTGGTGACCCTGCACCGTGCGCTAACCTCACTCCCCAGAGGAGCGAGGCCTCGGCTTTCTTTAGGCACGTGAAGGTAATTTACTCAGCCTCGGGTCACTGCGTAAGGGGATCTGGCCTCAAGAGCAGCGCTATGTAAACACACTCTTGTCTGCAGACTCTGTGGAAGCGGGAGAAGCTTCCGTGAAAAACTAATCACGTCGTACCGGGCATGCACGGTCCGAGAGACGCCAGTTTGTGTTTACAAACATAGATTAACTGGTGTGTGTATAAGTTTTGTGCAGCCAAGACACCCTGGTGGAGGATATTCAAATCTCTTCAGCTGTGTTTAAATTCAACCAGCAGCATTATTCTGGATACGTCCTAGTGTAAACTGTTTTGAAAAGAGCGCAGACCGTTTAAGATGAGAATCTGACCGTGCATCTGCTCCGTATCAGTTCTGTCAGCCTGCATCATCTTACCGATAGGAGAGTTGCTGCATCCCTTGTGCTACGACCACTTCCAAAAAAGCGTATTAAATCTCAAAACCAACCGGCCAAAAGGAGTTGATTATTTGATTTTTTTTTTTTTTTTTTTCCTCTCCCAATTTTAAAATAATGGCACAAGCCTAATAGTCGTGGCAGATTTATTTCACAGCTCACGTTTCTATACTTTCTCTTATCCATAATAAGATGGTCGGCTTCTTGCTGCGTGTAACCTCTTCACTCCTTTTGTGTATGTTTGCATTTGCCTGCTTGCTCTGAAAAATGACCTCCTTCTTTGATCCAAACACTATCTGCCGTCCCATTTGTCACTCCAGTCATGTGTTTTCATTGCCGTCCACTCCATGCTTCGTGTAGTAAATCCTCTGATAAGTGTCCATTATTTCCATTATGTATACCTCCACTGCCAGAACATGCGAACCCCCCCCCCCCCCCCCCCCCCCCCCGCCATGTCCTCATATGATCCTGAGCAGGAAAAAAATGGTTTCAGCGTAACTCAGAAAAGGGTAGACCAGATAACTAAGGAAGGGTATCTGTCTTCTGCTACAAGACAAGTCCGAGTTCAAAAGCACATGTGCTGGTGATGTGCAGACGTGTCGTTCGGCCAGGGTGAAGAGGTTAAGAGGTCGAAGGAACGAGGAAGGGAATATGGCTACAGAGAGGCGGTAGATTTCTTCCCCCACTGAAACTAGATGAATCCAATACTGCTGACTGGCAGCTAACCAGTACCGTGATTGATTGCATCACGGTGAGCAAAATGAGCTCCTTTTGTAACGGTGATCTGGCATTCTGTCTTACTGCAGAACAAACAGCATGCGGGCAGCACTGTGCTGAGTAAGGCGTAATTAGAAAAGTGCTCAGTTGCAGGAACACAGTTGTGCTTTTACTTTTTGTTTTTTGTTTTTTTTTTTGCATTGTCTTACCTTTTGTGAAATCTGATCCTTGAGACGTAGAATTCGGTTTTGTCTTCTTAGCTAAAGTACAAGACGGTCTTCGGCAGTTTCCTATGTGGGGAGAACATGAACGCACTCCTCCACACACTCGCGCAGACTAGACCTACAGAAGAGCCATAGTTCATTGGCTTCAAGTTAAAAAGTCATTTTAAAGTCGTAAATCAACTAATTGGGCCTCTCTAGAAATTCCTGATTACTCCAGGACATCAATCTGACATTAAACCTTCACTCTGGAAGCCATTACCTGAAATTACCTCTGAATTAAAGTCTTTTAGGTCAAGCCTTTTTTTTTATTTATTTTTTTTTTTTTCTTGTTCCACTGGTTTATAAGTGAGCTTTGGATTCCTGTGCCCCAATGTCAGCTGAGATGTAGTGGAGGTATAATGCTGAAATAATCTATCCTCCTTATTATACAGAGAAAACATTTTAGACTTCCTTGAAGTCAATTATTCCTACTGGATGAAGGCAAATCCATGCTCCCCTGATGCACATGGTGAACATTAGTTCCAAAGACAACTTTCAGAAGTTTTATCCTTAGACAGGAGCCTAGAAATCACAGGAATCTGATACATTCGAAAGCTCGAGCAAAGAATGAAGTGTGGTGAATTTAATTTGCTCATTCATGCGTTTAAACTTTCATGTTCATTTAGAAATATTGTGCTTTTTTTTTTTTTTTTGGAAGAGGATCATAAAACATATCCCGTATTTTCTGACCTTGAGAGAATATACAGTTTGTACCAAACGAATACAAGAAACTAAATCATTAAATCACTTATTAAGCGCTGTTTGAATATGCAGTTCATTGCTTTATAATGCACAACTGATGATTCACTGTAAGGTCACATGCATAAAATTTGGTAACGCAGCAGGGCCTTATCATAGCATTAAAACGCGACAAATTGCATTAAAAGCATTAAAACCCCGTCGGCACGTTATATACAGTATATTGAAATGTGTGAAAATCGTTGTGGGTTTAAACCAGCTTTATGGCCTTATGAAAGTTGTAGTGTGAAAGTGTCGTCTTGTTTCTATGGTAACAGTTTGTCACCCTGTTTGTGTAAGGACGTGCACTCAGCTCGTGTGTAAGAAATGTGTAAAGGGAGCGCTATCATTTGGGACTGAAGTGCACATGGAACGAAGACGACCCAGATACAGAGTTGTCGTTTTTTTTTTTTTTTTTTGTCCTACATTTTAGTGCTAAATAAATATGAATTGAATATGAAAATGTGCAGTAGCTACTGTACTGCATGCTCGATTACTTTGCCTGGTTTGGTTATATCGATGTTTTTGTGATGGTTCCAATGCACATAAGCTGATTATTCCTTTGTTCATTCTTCTTCAATAACCACATCAGTTCCTGATCAGGGTCACTGTGGGTCTTGGCGGCACTGGACTCAAGGTGGGTATTCCAGTTGGGACTGCAGTCCATCACATGGCACACTCATTTATACAGTATACTTATTTACAGTATATAGACAGTGGGAGAATGGATTGGCACCCTGTACCCCGCCTTGTGCCCTAAGTCTCCTGGGATAGGCCCCGCATGACCCTGAATACAGGAGTAAGCTGTATAGATGATGAGTGAGTGAGAGTGAGACAGTGGGAGAAAACTAGAGAAACCTTAAGAAATTCACACATCCAAGAGTCCAAGATGGGAAAATGCAAAATTCCAGAGAGACTGTAGTAACATGTACAAGTACTCCAGGACTAGTTTAAGGAAATGGTATAAGGGCATGGTGTTTTGTGTTCTGACCATCAATAAAGTCCTTTGGATGTCTCTAGCTAAACCCCTCCCCCTTTTTTTTTGTCCTCTGTATCCTTTGACAAGAAAAAAATCTATTCAAATTCAAATTTTATTCGTCACATACACAGTCATACACAGTATGATATGAAGTGAAATGCGTAAATGCTATTCGAGGAAATTACAGGAAGAAAAATTCATAAATATGTACACGATATAATTTTTTTGTTGTCCTGCTGATGAGACCGGAATGGATGTAATTTTCTTTTTTTTTTTTCTTTTTTTTTTTCATAAGTTGATTAGGTTACAAAAATGCAGACATCTTTCACAGAAATTACAATCTCTCAGAGGGCTTTTCCCATTAAAAAAAAAAAAAAAAAAAAATTAACTTCCGGTTAAGATACAACACACAAAACCGAAACGTCTTTCAGTTCAGTAAAAAAAAACCTATACTGTAGCTCTGAGAAATAAACAGGACAGGAGAAAATGTTCGAAATTGGATCATGTGAAGGGTTTTCCCAGGCTGCCAAACTTTTACACCTGAGGCTTTATTTGGAAAGTCCATTTCTGGCCAGTCCCGAAAGACATCACGGCCTCAAAATACCTCGGTTTTTGGTGAAACTTCTGAGGAAAGAAGCACTGCACTATTGAGTTACGCTTGATTTTTACACACATTGAACCACTTTTGCACTCTTTCAGCTGCTATCTTTGTAAAACTGATGTTAATATGCACCATGAAGTCATAGTTATGCAATTATGAGGAGCACTTGCGTAAGTCTGTAATTCTTTTTTTTTTTTTCATGTTTTATTGCAAATGTTTTTGCTTGGCATGCGCTGTTAACAGTCGGTCATTTAAGTAACAGTGGATTGTTGCTGCTGTTTATTGTCTTGTTAACTCACACACTCAATGTTTCCACATTGTTAAATCGATTATCATGCTGAGCCAAAAAAAAAATTATTCTTATACTATCTTAATTGTCATTATTAAAAAAAAATTAGAATGTCATAAAAAAAAAAAAAAAAAAAAAAGAAATTTACAGCATTTCTATACCATCACTTTCATCATGAAATCTATGATCTTTCTGAGCAATGTGCCAGCTGCTCCATTCTTCCATTCCAATAGGAAACATATTGCGCTAAGAGATGGAATTAGCCATGTTATTCAAAATAAATCACGGCACGTACAGTATGTGTACTTCCTCGGATGTTTCAGGCAGCCTTGAAGGAAAAGGTTTCCTAAGGTTGGGTCCAGATACAGACTGTATCAGCCTGAACCGAACTTCCTTTCTCCTGGCCCTGACAATAAACACGGCTTCCTGCTTTATCGCATGACTTCCTGCGAAAAGGGCGTGGTACATCGTCTCATCCACTGAGAGTCAAGGGAAACGTAGGCACTTAATTGCCCGTCTGAAATTAGACACAGAATGGTTTTACAGATGATTTTTTTTTTTTTTGTCACAGGCCCAGCCTAATCGTAGACACTTGATTTTCATACATTTAATACGTATATACAAACAAATAAACAAAAACAACCAGGACAAAACAGGAACAAGAACCGGAACAGAAACTGGAACCCAAGCAACGGTGTAGACGCAAGACAAAAGCTGTGTCTCAAATAGGGGACCAATTCAGTCACAGCGTCACAACTGCAGTATGGCTGTCCCATTTTAAATGCAGCTGACACAAGTGACCTCCTTCCCCCCCCGACAACGAAGGATCCGCTAGTCGATCCTATAATTACTAATATTAATCATGATAATATGATAATGATAAATAAAATCAATACCAATCAATATACTTAGGAAACAATAAACATTTGTGTCCCAAGCAGCAAACCAAAAAGTCAAAGGAAAAGCAAGAACAGAGACAAATATGGGAAAACCATCACTTTTCACATACTGTAGTTTGCTGTAAGAATTTCAAGTAGTGTGAAATAATATACTCACCCCACGCTGATGACAGGAAAGCCTTAGACAGGTCTAGTTGATCGTACTATTACAAATTGATTTCCATGCAAGGGAAACATTGAAAGGCTTGTAATATGCTTGTCAAATCATGACATTGCTCACATTATTCTGTACATTGTCCAGTTAGATCCCCTGACGTGTTCTTTGAAATTCTCCATGGCATCTGATGCATTTATTTCATTATTTCAGTGTGCCTTTTTACAGTGTGTGACAGACACCATCCTATTTTCGCATGATTTCGCTACAGTGAAAACGTCTTGACAATCATAGAATGTAAAATTGGGGGGTTCGGATTGCAAGCACCTTATCTATGTCACAACACAAACATTTGGATTTTACGCTGAATATAACAGGAATAGTCATAAACACGTAGACAGCTAAAGTGGAAAAAGCGGCTTGTCTGAAATCCCTGCATTCCTCCCGGACTCTTATAATCTCCCTGTAAAAACCCCTGCTGTAGTGCATGAGAGCAAAGTGCAATGTGGAAACATAAACCACATCTGCAGCATAAACCACATCTGCACTTAACTGACATGGGGTTGGCCTATTTTTGTACATGTACATGGTCACCTAAGAACTTACATGGGATTTCTTACCCATGGTTCCATATTGGCGTCTGCTTATCAATTTTTCTATTGCTTTCTTAATTTAGCCCTCCTGAAGCCTTATCCCGACAATGAAAGCCGGTTAATGGCACTTGATGATCAGCAAACACCTGAAAACAAGCCAGCATCCTTATGAAGAATATCATTTTTATTGTAACACAACCTGTTAAGGACTGAAGTGCGAGCGAATGTGTGTTACAATACAAACAACAGAAAGGACGTTAGCAGTGTGGATTCCAACGTGGTCATGCGATACTTGGAGCTCAGCCTTGTTTATTGTACTCTTTGCGAATGATGAATAACTGTTAAGGCGAACTCTCTGACTGCGTCTGTGATAAGCTGAGGTCACGGAGCGGCTCGGTTAAAGTACAGTACAGGACGGTGCAGAAAGAAGAAACGAAGGCAGTCTGCTTAAGATGGACAGTTTGCATGAAAAACAAAGGAGGAATGAGGAAAATTGCATTCTGCTGTTCCAGACCCTTGCCACATCCTTGATTTCATGTTTTCTTTGCATGTTACTTATTCCGAAAGCATGCATACAGTAAACGTTATCGGGTTTCCTATGAGAGTTGTAAATGCAGTTAGAAAGAAAACATTAACATACACTCTTGATTAGAACTGAGATCCAAAACTTTAAAATGTTTTGCCATTGTGGTGTTCATAAGTGTGTGTGTGTGTGTGTGTGTGTGTGTGTGTGTGTGTGTGTGTGTGTGTGTGTGTGTGTGTGTCAGGTGTGGTTCTATGAACTGACCGGGCCTAATTTCCTTTTATAGTCAAATTCCGACATTCGCTTAATTAACTGCACATGTTAAATTGGATGCATATTTATAGTAAGCTGATTTGCTTAGTTGTGGATGAGTTGCAATGGCTGTGATTGTGGTTTCTGTACCTCATTTTGTCAGCTGTGGCTTCAAATTAAAGGACGTTAGTGACCTGGTTAGGATCTGCAATGACGTGTGAATCTGCCTACTGCAAATATGAGAATTACTGTACATAACATTCACTTCTACTTGTGTTCACATGGCTGTCTGTAAGTGTTTATGTACAGTATATAGGTGCGTGTGGCTTTGCGCGAAGAACTTCTGTAGATATGTGCAATATAATATCCTACATACACTCTGCACTTTGGGTACTGCAACAGATGTCTGAGAAAAGGAAGAATTTTTATTGTGCAGTTTTTTTTCCCCAGGTGTGGTTCTAGCCAGCAATGATGTCACACTTTCATAGTTGTTTATTCTTTATGCAAGGAGTGTAATTTAAAAAAAAAAAAAAAAAACTTTCTATCAGGATATAGTTATGTGAAGGCCTGCAGAAAATTACCTCATAGTCCTAATCACATCTGTAATCTTCTTGGGCTCTTTCTCTCAGTTTGACAGAGGGATATAAGGGCTTCTTTGGAATGTTAATCTTCAAAGGGATGCTGGAGTTTTAACCCTTATTCTCTCTCTCATGCCAAGGACATAAGTCAGACTCATATTCCCATCAGCACTCTGTTCCCAGAGGTCAGAAGGTCAAGCCGTCAGAACAGGCTGGCACAAACTTCAGAATTCATCCGCTGTATTCAGTCATAAAGCTGCGGTTTAATGTCCTGCCATGTACACCAGACTTCAGTTCATGCACCTGCAGAGTTAGATTTTTTTTTTCCCCAAATATTGGATGTTTACTTGATGTTTATCTTGAAGATTGTTCTGTTTGGAAATGATCACAAATGATCACAAATGGGTTACTTAAATACAGTTTTTCATCAGCCAGATGAGATGCAACAGCCCTTTTAGAACTTCTATAAAGAGAAACTGTCCTGCTTGTCATCCTGTATCGAGTGCTTATGGGGCCACCTTCTATAAAAACCCTTGGGATTTTCCAGCGCATGTTTCGCATCACTGATGATTAAAGGTAATGTTCGAGACTATTTATTTCCTCTATATTTTATAATATTGCTTTATATCATACTGTAGCTTCCTGATCTTATTCATGGATGCTTGACATGGCATGGCCTTTTTTGGTCCAGAATAGCATAAATTGAACGTAGCTATTGGTAATAATATATACATATAATAAAAATGTAAAGTTGGTGTGTCTGTACATTTGCGGAAAATTTATTTGAGGAAGCGTAAGCCGAGTAATAGAACACATCAAGATGTTTTTTGGAATTTTTGTCTCTGTCTCTCTGTTTGACTGTTTGTTTGAGCATGCATCACATAAAAACTATTGAACTCATTTTAATGGGGTTTTCACAGGTTTATGCGGCCGAGCTTGAGGTAACATATGGGCTTTGTTCCATCGCAATCGGCCTACGGGAAGAGATGATATGCTAATTTGAAATTTCAGTGGAAAACGCTGTTAAAAAAAAATCAACATTGAAAAAATCATTAGTTCGTCTTAAAATTCAACAGATGGTGCTTATGAATGTGCGACCTAAATCTACTTAATAAACACGATCTTCACCTTCACACCTACACCTTCATTCCGCACTTCACCGTGTCACTTAAAAATGGTAATAAATTCCAAAATTCAAAAGATTTTTTAAAACACGCTTATGAATGCGCAATTAAATTCCATGTGAACGAAGTCGCGGGCACTAGTCTAGTACAATAATAAATTGTTAACTCAAATTAATAATCATTCTGTCTGTAGTAAAATATAGTTTGTATCCTATGGGAGGACAAATGGATCATTTAGAGTGTCACATCAGAGGTTTTATGCATTTTGCACAAAAAGAAGGCCTTGTGATTACAGTATATTCTAAGATTTTAAAAAGTAATTATAACAAAACAATGTATAATATACAGTACATATACACTATATAATGTATAGACTGAAATTTGTATGTATTTGTTTTAAACACCTCCATGTTCTTCTTACCTTTCTCTCCTGTGATTGGTCGTCTCGGGTTACACAGTGGACTTCTTTGTCATACTTGTGTATCTTGTGGTGGTTTACTGAACCTGCTTAGACGAGTAACACGGTGCACCGCTGACAACACCCCAACTAAATGTATTTTTGGTTCATACTGTACTTATATCCAGCGACCTCACACTTGCCTGCATATAATGACAAGGTCAGAACTAAAGCTAAAGACTATAAAACCTCAGAACCAGGCTCCCACTCAAGACGAAAAAAGCTTATCCCTCTCTGATTATTTCTATCCTCTTTTGCTCCATGGTCCATATTGTCTTTTTACAATGTCCTTAGACCGATTTTCTTCTTTTTTTTCACAGCAAATGCTGAGCTGAGCTAAAAATGACACGGCAGAGGACTGCTAGCTAAGCTTGAATGTAGGCTTTCTCTTTTGCAGATACAGAGAGAATATAGAAGATAGGAATCCTTTCCCAGTCATGTCATTTGAAGGTCAGGAAGCATCGGCAAAGCAAAAGAAGTCAGTCTGGTTTAGCCATTATGGAGACAAGAGGGAAAAGATGCTCTCAGAAAGCAGTTTTGGGACTTTAGAGGTCACTGAAAGGTCATCCTTAGCATTGAAGAAGAAGAAAAAAAACTTCTGTTGTTGTTCGAACTATGTCACTTTCTCCGTCTCATTGTTTGATAATCAGCATGGAAACACAATGATGCCGATTAACTGTTTTTTTTTGTTTGTTTTGTTTTGTTGCTCTGACTGGAAACACATGGAAGGCGGGTTCTGTGGTTTCTTTCCACAATCCAAAGACATGCAGATTAAGCTAATTGGCATTTCCAAATTCTCCACAGTACGTGTGTGTGTGTGTGTGTGTGTGTGTGTGTGTGTGCTCGGATGGATTTGCACCCTGCCCAGGGTGTATCCCGCCCCGTAGGGACCCCAAGAAGCCTGGAACCCTTTACAGGATAAGTGGTTCAGTGATTGAGTGAGAAATACTTGGTGCTTGCATGTCAAGTTCATCTAAATGTCTAAGAAGGTCAGGATAGGCCGCATATGCATCATTTTAAATTCTATGTACAAACGTCGCCACTATACTGTACTGTATGTCCTGTTGAAAGTATTAATATGAAATTGTACGTTTTTGTCTTCTATTATTACCTAGACATTGGCATCACATGGAAACCTTATGCACGTCTGGTTTGTACAACTCTCATCATTTATCCAGAGTTCTATTTGAAGATAAGTGTATTCAGGCGACCTTTTAATACTCACACTTGTAGTCATCTGAAGATCTGGCCGGCCTTTGCAGGCTCGTTCATTTAAATCCTCTTTAGTGTACTTTGATCAGGTAATAGTCCGCCACACAGCTCAACACGCCATGTGACAACACAAGCTCTTTATCCTGAAAGTTTTGAATATGTTTTGCGTGGCTCTACCGAGGGGCCCGCCAATGGACTGGTTCCAGTGTAGTGTCAAGTTTATTGGAATTATATTACACATGAAACAATACGGCATTGTTCAGATTATAAAAAAAAATATATACAACGTACAGTACTAGAGCATGCGCTTCATCATTGAGCTCTTTCTCGGGTCTTCAAAGATAGACGGACCCGTAAAACCGAAACGTGGGGAAGATGCGGCAGGTACCGCGTGAATGACAGGAATCAGGCTTGATCTGGTTTAATCCCCGTCCCTCCAGTATGCCTGTTGTTTTGTCTGCCTGAGTTTTACTGAGCGGGCCATGGGTTGGTGTTTATACAGCTGTAACTGATACAGTTTCAATGAAGAGTAAAGATTAATATCAGGATATTATGTATTACCCAGTGTATCCTTCATATTAACCCTGTCCCTTTTAGGAATTGCGCAAGCGCTTCTGACAAAGTGCAGCCGTCGTTCGTAAAACAGGTTACGACAGATGTGAGATATCGGACGGAGGACACAGCGGGTCGTCTCGCGTGTGACAGATTCTAGATGCCTCCTGATATATTGCTGGCCATCTGAGAATAACGTGAGTCAGCAGAGCTGGTACCATGTAGAAGGAATTATGTTTCTCAACTGTACAGTACATGTGGTTCCTTCGTCAAGTTCTGGGGGAGCCGGCTTTCCCGCTGTCCTTGAACAAATCCTTCACGAACTCAGTGACTCCGGCAGCACTGGAGGAGTGGCAGTGAAAAAGAGCGACGCTGCATACAGTATGAAAAGTGTGACAGAGGGGAATTTGATTGAGCCGACCTGCATCGATCCTGAGCATGTGGAAAATCTATACTAATATCATGTGGATTCAAATCAGATGACGTGCCGTGTGAAATGGACGGTGTGCTTTCTGGAGGTGAATGATCCACTTTGACATGTTCGTCCAGTTTACGTATTTTGTCATGTGCATCAGTCAATTTTTAACTTTTTCGACTTGCTCCTACTTTCTGTAGAAGTTTTCTGTGCCGAAGTGTGCCTCTCTTCTGCTTTTTTTTTTACACTCATTTTCGTAGAATGTGATCTTGGAATCCAAGGCATCTTTATACGACCGCAGTAAACCACGGTGCACTTAAGCCCGAGTTTCCCTAAGGAAATGCTGTTAATCGGCCTAATAGTGCACATTATTCAGAAAACACTGACCCTGTTGCTCTTATTCCTTATCAACTATTAGCATTGAGGCTGCAGAATTCGCAAGTTGCTCAGCTTCAAATGCCACGATGTTGCTACATCCTGACAGACTGACGTATGTGACAAATATACTGTCCAGCCTGCATCATATATCCTACTCCGTGGTATTTTACTCTACAGATGGAATATTCCCAAGTGTCTGTCTGTCTGTGTGTGTGTGTGTGCTTGTGTGCGTGTTATCTGACAACACTCACAGTTCTTTTTCTCTCAGCTGGAGCTGTGGAGCCCTCTAACCCCTGTGCTATCTTGCGCCTGGCCATTTTGTTTTTCTTGGCCATTCCTGAAGCCTTAGGTAGCCAAGAGCAGAGAAAATAGATGGTGAGTAGGAGTGCACTGGGGCGTCCTGTCTGGTGCACATGTCTGTGTGCGCATGCACACGAGAGCCCATATGGGTGTCTTTTTAACATGCTTTAGTACTCCTGCGAAACCTCCAGTCACAATTTATGAGCACTCTCGTTCAGGGAGTGAGTTCATTATCATGTGAGGGTATGGCACGCAGCGATCCTCTTTGATCCGGGCCAAGCTGAAGTTTCACCGAGTTTTAGCATATCCTCGGGTTAGCACGCTCACGCTCCCTCCCCTCCCGTGCAGGCCACACAGTGAACGATCTCTCGGCAAGGCCGCTGCCATTCACACAGGAGCACGTGAAGGGTTACATCCACACATCCGGCCTGTGACCGTCCACTGACAGCTTTATTTTAGAGCGCAGGTCCCTGCTGAGCTTCTCGGAAGTCTGCCCTTCATGAGCAACAGTGCCCTTTGGGGGAGAGAGAGAGGGAGGGAGGAAATCAGCGCTCGTGGTTGTGTACTGCCTCGGATGCAACAGGTGCTTTATGAATCGTAACGCGCTCGGCTTTTCCCAAGGTGCTGCGATAAGCATGCGTGTCACTGGCACGGAATCGCTTCCAGCCGTTGCTTTTTCACACGTGTCTGTGTATTCGAAGAGCGGGATGGTGGAAGCGGCCTTCCTGGAATGCGGTTTGATTATTTTGAATCTGGAATTCTCTTTCAACAGCTCTCTTCCCTTCCCAAGGCTCGTTCCATAACTCAAAGTCTGACTGCGAGGATTTCCATAAATAAAAGCTTGTGCCGAACATTTTTTAAGCCTTAAGAGTTTTGTTATATACAGTACTTTTATGTATTGTACTATTCATTTCTGTAGTGACGAGAAATGCTGACGTAATACATTAACATCTCGACCATCTCAGTTTTAAAATTTTTAAAAATTAAAAATTAGTTTTGGGTTTTGTTATTTTGATTTGGGTTTTGTTATTTTGGTTTTTAATTTGTTATTTAGTTTTCGTTTTGTTAATTTGTTTTGCACTTCACGGCCACCGTAGTTTCATATGTGTATGCAAGTGTTTCATGTGTGTGTGTGCATTAGCACAACTTCCACAGAAACTACCACTGCTAATGCAACCCTGAACAGCACAACWTCCACATCCACAGAAACTACCACAACACAAAACACTACTTCAACCACCACAATTGCAGGTATGATTTATGAATATATATATATATATATACAGGGGTTGGACAATGAAACTGAAATTCCTGATTTTAGACCACAATAATTCATTAGAAATGTGTAGTGTCTCCTTTTGCGTTCAATATCAGTTCGTCTTGGGTGTTACATCCTGGTCTAGGGTCAGACCGCAACAGATAATCAAGACAATGAAAATTGGAAACAGGAAAGAAAATAATGAGGAAATAAATAGGGGGTGAGATCAACTGCGGTTTAATGTACAAGTATTTACAAAGTTGGTAATCTCTTCAGGAGCCGACAATGCCAAAATAATAAACAAAACCCCCTAACTAAAGTCACAAAAGTCTACCTAACCTAACAACAAAAACAAACCAAAATACATCAAGTCTTACCCAACTCCCTAACTAGCATAACCAGGAGAAACGGGGGGGAAGAGAACAAAAAGGGCATTGACTCCCTACTTACCACTATTTACAGGATACTATTTACAAAAGGTGGATCAGAACGTTTATTATAAAAAAAAAATAATTTTTTTTTAAAGACCATCCTAGAGGCGTATACATGCTCGCGCTGTCAATCTTCATCCCTCCTTCCTCCTCACTATCTGTTTCTGTTTCATCCATCAAGCTTCATGCTGTTCCCTGATTTATATGCATGGAGCTATAACAGGTCATGACCCTGACTCACTTCATTGCCTTTTGGGATTTTCACCCTTTAACCATCTGCGTGAAATGTTTGGCCTGACAACATATTGATTTTTGTGCACTGGAAGAAAGAGAGCCACGCCACAGCTAAGCAAACATCGGTGTTAAACAAGATTAGTATAAATGAATTGCGCCCTTAGAAAAAGAAAAGAAAAAAAAAACGAGATATATAGTTAATGTCACAGAGGGAGCATGTTGTCTTGATGTAAGCAGCTGAGATGGTTGTTACTGTGATTTGTTTCTTCACACATGGCTTTTGTGTGACGATTTGCAGGCTGAGATGCGCTTTCACGCTGGTCTAATCCAATATGGCTTCCATTAGAGGCATTGGGGAGGCGACGCTGAGGCATTTTTCAAGGTCTTAAAACTGAACTGGTCTCAAAGGGTTTACTTCTCTCTCTCTCTCTCTCACTCGCTCCCTTTCCTTCTCACCATTTTTCCCCTTTTTCTGAATTTACGCTTTTTATTTCTCTCGCACAGCATTTGTTCCTGTCGAAGTTGCCAAAAGTTGCCGTGTACCCTTTCTCTCACCTTCGCTGCAGTGCTCAACGCATTCCCTGTGCAGATCCTTAAGTCGTAGTGTAGCAGGATTATTGAGGACTTGCTCTCTGTTCCTCTTTGATGTGTGCACCCTCTTTGACCTGCTCTGTTATTTAACTGCTTTAACTCCCCCCTAATGCATGCAGTCAGAGCCATGTAAAACCATCCAACAGCTTTACATTCTGTGTTATATTTCTCTGCCGGTTATTCTTTATCATTAGCACTGTCTCTGTGCTAGGCCAGTGCATCATTAGCCCACATCAAACAGCACACCGGGGAAAGATAAAGCTGGGATCCCGAATAAGATTGGTTAGTCTGATGCACCTGGGATGTCGGATTTGTACCGTTCTGCCAAAACATGGTGTCTTTTACAGAGGATGAATTGAGAAGCCGACTACTGCAACGGACCTTTCAGGCCACAAAGCAGTAAAGTTAAATCTGTCAAAGGCGACGATGTTAAAAAAAAAAAACGGATATAAACTGTGCATTAAGTAGGACTTTGTATTTCAGTTAATACTTACTTTGTGTACTGATGTAGTTGTATCTACAGGAGGAGAAAGACCAGTTTGGCTTGAGTTGACATGAAGTCAAAAGTTAACTCTAATAGCCGCTTTTTACAACCAGGATGAACAGAAAAGCATCTTAGATCTCACGCGTGTCAAAACCTGTGGTGGATGATCTACAACTGCAGAAACCCATATTACGTTCCACTCCCGTGAGGGTATCATTTACACACACACACACACACACACACACACCGAAACTGAACATTTGAAAACTGGAAAAAGACCAGGTGATTTTTTTTTTCTCTCTTTCTCTTTTGCCTATGTTTCCTTTCATATGTACTACTGAAAAGTGCATCACAGCTCCTACACTTACCAGCAAAACCAGAGCTAGCGATATCTCGAGCAAGAAGCAAAGGAAAGGAATTGATTCGGACGCGATGCGTACAAAAGATTATTAAACAACACGAAGGTGATTGTGATATTAGGCAATTTTTCGGCATGTCACAATCAAACACTGCAGCGTATACATTTGCTAAGTGTCTACAGTACTGTACTGTAATACCGTACGGTGATTGCGCAACATCCAAACAGCATAACATCCAGTGTCGAACAATGAATCTCATACAGCATGTTCATGACACTAAGCATCCTATACTGTACATCTACTGTATGACATGCTTTTATTACACATGCTTTTTTTTTTTTTGTCTTTATTCCGTTTTCTGATTTTTGTTTGACAAAGCAATTTTTATGTATTTACTGGCACTGGATGTAGGTTTTTCCGGTTGGACCCATGGCTAGCATTCAGCACTGGCTCACGTCTAGTCCCAGACTGGGAATCAACTTACAGTACTTGTGGAACAAAAAAAAAAAAAATAACTAGCATCGAAAGTATGAGCATTTCAATTTGAAATAGTAAATTTGAAGTACAACTTAATAATTATAATGTTCCAACATGTGTAACGTTGCCAATTTAACATTGATACCAATATCCATGCCACAATCAATGTAATGAATCTAAATCTAATTCTTTTTTTTTTTTTTTTTTTTCCCCGATTTTCTCCCTAATTTAGTCGTGTCCAATTCCTCCCCGTCACTAGGGGGCGCTCCCACATTAAGGCTACTACTACCACTCAGCCGGGAGGACTCAGAAGACTATCACGTGTTTCCTCCGAACCACGTGACGCCAGCCGGCCGCATCTTTTCGAACTGCTCGCTCGCGCTCCGTTGGGGGCGGAGTCACACACTCGGAGGACAGCGCTATCCGCTCCCTCCATTGCGCGAGCTCACAGACGCCCCTGACTGGCTGTAGAGCCCGTGATTAATGTGAGAGCTCTAAGTACCTCTCATCCCTCCCCTCTGAGAGAGTTCGGCCAATCAGCTCTCTCTAGACCTCCGGCTGCGAGAGGTTACAGCACCACCCGGGATTCGAACTAGCGATCTCCGGATGATAGGGCGAGCGCTTTAACCACTGCGCCACTCGGAGGCCCTAAATCTAATACTTAAAAGAAGTATCTATGAATCAAGGTCGATATACTACAGTATAACAGCACATACTGTATAAAGACAGATGGTTTTCATGGTCGAATAATTCTATATTATTCCGAGTGAAATTATTTACAATCAAATCAATATATAAGATGCAGTTCGACAGTCAGTGTGTTCGTGTGTCACAGTGGGTCTTTGACTGCAGTTTTCCCTTTTTTCCCTTTTGCTAAATAACCCAATTTTTCATCCTGTATAATTATTTGCAGACGGTATTTGTGAAAAAGCCTGTAGTGTTTTCAGAATGTTATGTACAGTAGAAGACAGTAAGACTGCAGCATGCAATGGCGTTTCCCAGATCACCACATACAGTATAAGGCATGATGTGAAGTTTACCAGATTGCAATCGACGGTGGATTATTGTTTCCAGGTTTACATGTTATCTTTCCTTATTTAAAAAGGTAAATAATGAATATATTAAACTTGCATCACTCTGACCGCTGATCCTGACCACGGATGTGCAGCACGTCATCATTTTGGAGTTCTATTTATGAATGCAGTTTTTCCCCATGGGATCGTCTCTTAGTCTCAGCAGAGATGTTTATGGTTACTTTTATTGTTTAACAGGTTAGCCAGTAAAGTCACTGTTTGTTGGCAAGTTTATGTATTATGTAATGGTTTGGGACAGGTAACGTTTGGTCAAGTCAAGTCAAGTCAATTTTATTTATATAGCGCTTTTAACAATTGACATTGTCGCAAAGCAGCTTTACACAATAAAAAGAAGTAAGTTTTTATGCAATGTGTGTGAATCAAAATGATAAGATTGTCCCTGATGAGCAAGCCGAGGGCGACGGTGGCAAGGAAAAACTCCCTGAGATGGTAATAGGAAGAAACCTTGAGAGGAACCAGACTCAACAGGGAACCCATCCTCATCTGGGTGACAACGGATAGCAGAGATTGATCAGCATAATAATGTGTACTGGAAGTTCAGTGTAACAGGAGATGTGTTAAAATTAAAATTAAAAGGAGTCCAGTTTGAATCTGAGGCTCAGGTAGACAACTGAAGTCCCAGGTCCCCAGAGCATCAATCGAGGATAGGACAGTCTTAATGGAAACCATCCCCAGCCACCATACGGATCCAGGCAGACCACACGGGGCATCCATGCGACGAGATTTGGTGCATTGAACCACTTTTTTATTACAATAGAAATACTTTTTGGTGCATCCAATAAACCTTGGGTTGCGTGTAACCTGGTGTCTTCATGAATATAGTGATTAATATCATTGCTTCAATTAACCCATGTGTAATTGAACTTATAATAGGCTGTGTCCGTTTTTTGCATCTGTTTTTCTGTTAAAACAGCTGTTTCCTCATTGTGTCTAAAAATTTATTTCAGAGGCACAGAGAAGGCATGTCAGCACCAAAGAAAGCAAAAGGTCATAGCTTTTGACCCTTTGACCCTGTCCTTATCGTGCGCATCAGGTCCATCACCACACCAGACTCAGACTGAGCAGGGAGTAGTTCAGGGAGCATGATTCTAAAATACATAACAGATGTTTAGTAAAACAGTCCATTCGAGAATAGTTTTGCACTTTGCAGACAGTGAAAATGAGAAGTTTATACACATAATACGGATAATATATTTTCATCGGTCATTCACTCATATGACCAGATAACTGAATTTGCAATGGACAGTTTTGTACATGAACCTCCAAGAGTGAAAACAGATTTAATATTAACTTAAAAACCTTTCCTGTCATATACCTGAACTTTCAAACTGGTAGCATGCAGATAAAATAGGAATTGATGTATGGTCACACTCTTGTATCTTGGTATCATCTAAATGAGGAAGGGTTTCCTTTTGAGTCTGGTTCCTCTCAAGGTTTCTTTCTATTGAAACGTCAGATTTGCTCGCTCATCAGGGACGAAATGATGGTTCTAATTTATATCCATAATTTACATATCTCTTTTTATTCATATTTATATTTTTATATCGCCATGCACCTCCAGGTTCCACGTTTGAATCCCGCCTCGGGTCTGTGTGCATGAAGTTTGCAGGTTTTCCCCCCCGTGCTTGTTGGGTTGCTGCATTCTAGAACAATACTGGAGATTTATAAACTATGAAATAACACACATGGCATTAGGTAACTGGGTAACAATAATAACAACAACAGTCAGTTATTATTTTAAGACACGAAGGTCAGCTGTTCTGGAACGGTTCTTGGAAGAACAGTATTGTTCAAGTGCATTTGCAAAACCCGTCAAACCCTATGATTTAACTGGCTCTCGTGAAGACCATCCCAGGGAAGCAAGACCAAAACTTTCCTCTGCTGGAGAGGAGAAGTTCATTCATTTAGAGTTACCAGCCTCAAAAAATCCCCAATCAACAGCTCCACAGATTAGAAGGCTTCACACAGCAAAAGTAGCAGATACATCTCAATAGCAACTGTTAAACAGAGATGGTTGCATGTTTTGGATGTCCTCCGCATTGATTTACAGAAATCAGGAAGACCATGGAATTAGAAGGTGAATTAGAAGATCCAAACTTTTGACTGGTCGTATGTGATATTTGAACGCTAATAAATCTATTATCAAACTAAACCAGCTCCTATGACACCAATAAACCACCTTTTTTTTTATTTGTTCACCCGAAGATAACTGAAGATCTTTCTCTGTCCCTACATGAGGCGCTAAGTCTCATGACTGACTGAGGAACATTCAGGGGGAAGAGGTGTTCCCATGAAATTGGCCTGTGTGTGTACTGATTACAACAGGATAGCAGGTTGTCTTGCTGGTTACTGGAGCAGGATTGTGTCGATTTGCTTGCATTTATGGAGCACTGACGGTATACCGCTAGGAACATTACTCTTCCATGCTTGACTGGTCCTTCATCCAAATCCTCTCCTCACCAACCCCCATCCTCTGCCTTTTTCTTTCCGCATCCGTGGTTTCATCCCGCTCTGCACCACCACAGGGATGTCAAGCATCACACATTGCCCTTTTCTACCATGACATGGAGTTGCTTTTGCTGCAGCAGTGATTTAGGCTCCGGTTTGAAGTGTACAGTATACTCGAGCAGGGGTCAGTATAAAGATATATAATGCAGTTTGGGTTTGAGGCAGCCACATAATTGAGACGAGTTGGTGAATGACAGCAGCGCTTTAAGCGGCTTATATTTCTCCTTCCTAACAATGCTGTTTCTCACGTTCTCTCATGCTTGTTGAGGTGCTTGTCTCATTCGATTTCTCACTCTCCCCTATCTTCCCTTCATCTCTTACTCCGATGCCTGCAGTCAGTACTGTAAAATCTCTGAGATGAGAAGCCTGGGCCATGTGATGTCAGAGTCACTTCAGTTCTTTTCTGTTTTATGATAATCTCATTCTGTCCTTCACCTGATGCTACAATGGAAATCGTGTGGAGAATCCTAGATCCCGTGGGCGTAGACATGGTCAAGGGAAGCCTTCATTTGCATAGGCTGAAGATCGTTATCTTGAATAAGCTTTCGTGTTTCCTGGCCGTTCCTGCGCGACTGTCAGCATGATGCATGACTCGCCAAATCTATCGATTTCTCCAGACCCAGTGCTTAAAACTCAGGAACAAAGGAATCAATAATTAATAATGAAAATAATCTTGGTGTTAATAACAGATATTGAAACAAAGAGGAACACAAATTACAGCAGTTCAAGACATGGTGAAATGAAGTGGCTTACTGTAGATCCGTGAGAAAAAAACGTGAGATTTGTGCGTTCACGGAGCCATAAAAAAAAAATCTGGTTTTGTGTTACTTTAGGGTAAAATAAATTGGAATTGTATTACTTCAGTAGTAATGTGAACTTATTCTTGGTTAGCGGTGGCCACCACGGCTTGGCTCTCCACACTTCTGAGCATTTCATGTGATATTGAAAATACGCAGATGCTTAGATTGGACAGAAGGCAGAAATATAGTACCGTTCGATCGTTCTTATTGTGGCCGAAAAGTTGCACTTGGTGACATTTTAGCGCTGATTTGTATTTTGCCAGTGCTGTTATCTATAGATAAGACATACTGCACTGTATAAACATTCAAACCTCAAAAGCTGGTGTTTCAGACAAAGTTATCTTCAATGCACACACTCCTCGGAATTCTGCGTAAACAGTGTTTTTTTTTTCCCCTCGACTTGGTACTGTAGCTTTTGACTTCACTTCAAAGAAGAACACAAAATGTGGCACTGTTCTTTTTCTTTTTGATAGAAGCAACAAATTCCACAAGCCCATAAAATAAAAAAAAGAGTCCTGTGGCATTTTTACAAAAGCTTAAGGAAAGAAAAAGCATCCGCTCTGTACATTCACTTTATAGCAGAACCACTAAAGGGCACCTCCTAATAGTGTAGTCTGTAAATCGTCTTTAGAGTTTACTACATGACAACCAATCCAGTTTGTTAAGCAACGGATACACCGCCTTAGACACCTTACAACGGATACACTGTTTCTTCTAAACTGTTCACATATCCGTATCTCCTAACGTTTTTGTTTCTGGCTTTCTCTCTAAAACAACTTCAATTGCTTACTAATACCTTTATCCTCTTGAAGTAATGAGTCACATTTTAGCCTGCTTGAGTGTCTTGAGTAAAGAATTTCGTAAAATATTCCTGACCGTACAGTACAGTTCCCATTACAATTAAAATGAACTTTTTTTTTTTTTTTCGTAAATACAATCTAGCTACAGTATGTAAGGGTTGTCATTGTATCTACAGAAAGAACATTGCTATATGTTTCTTCTTGCCATTGCTTTGATGTTACGAGGCTTTGAAGTTCATCTTTGATGTTCAACTTAATATCCATGAAACGTTGGGTCAAAAGTTTTTTTGTGACGTCTTCTGACGGAGTTGGCCTCCTGAATAGTTTTAGGACTGACATTGCCACAGACACTTTTGTACCCGAGTCTCCATCGGTAAACAGTGTATAACCTCAACTCAACTCCTACTTTATTACTGTACCTGAAACACGTTTCCTGTTTTAAAACTGCACTTTCAAACTTCTTTATGAAACAGTTAAAGGAAAGATTTACTTATTTATGGTCGTGTTGTCTGGTGTGACCCAAATGAGGATCGGTTCAATTTTGAGTCCGCTCTTTGTCAGGGTTTCGTCGTCATGTGATCTCAGGGAGTTTTTCCTTTTGCCCCTGTTGCCTCCGGCTTGCTTACTTCTGATAAAACTGAAAAAAAAAAAAAAAAAAAATTCTGTAAAGATTTATTCTGACAATGTTATTTTTTATTGTGATAGACAAATAAATTTAATAAAATTAGAATTTAATTATTTCTGTCAGTTTTTTAGATAGTTTCTTTATTTACTTCATACAGTTTTTACTTCATACAGTAACTACTACAGTATATGCCTTGTATACTTATTCATACATTTAAGAATTATAGTTCTTCTTTGCAAATAAAAAACAACATGTTGTAATTTCTGTTGTACTGAAATAATCTAAGCAATAGTCATATGCTAGCGGGTTTCTTTGATAAAAATGCTACTTTAGCGTTTGTAGTAGTTTGCTATTCACACATGATGTAAGATCATGCACCTTAAAAGTGTTCTTCTTCTTCTTCTTATTATTATTATTATTATAAAGGACTTAATGCAAGCATTCTACAAATATTAGAATCGAATCACCACAGCCACGCCTCCATGCAAACCAAACCTCCATATTTTGTATCAGGCATTCTGTATAATCGTCAGACGTACTTTGCTTTCACCTGTGGTTTTGGAGAATGTCACAGCTTTTAAAATTATTCTGGGCACCATCCTCTTTTATACACAATGTTTACATGGTACATGTTCTGCATTAATCATAGCGCACCACTGAGACCTACACCCAACTGTTAGTTGATTGTATCATCATTCCTCTGTGCAGATCAATACTGAAGACCACAGAGTGTTTAGATGATACAGTTTATGAGGCCCTCCTGGTTGGTGCTTGTTTGCTGTGGAAATGCAATTATGAAAATTAAATGTTTTACTACTGACATGACTGAGATCAATAGTCTGTGCTTACATATTTTTAAACTTTTGCACAGCACTGTACTGTAAGTGGCATTCGAATTTGTTGAAATAATCGAAAGAAGCATCTTGACTTAATCCACTCATGGCATCTTACTTCTTAAGTCGTAAGTCGCACTACTTCTGCCAGTATTATGAAGGACATTATTGTTATAAACCATCATCTGAAGTACAGTTATCTGGGACTTGAAAATGTTTGTCTTGGGCTTGAACCATATGTTCTGCATCAGGTGTGGAGGCCCACCACTCTCATTGCTGCATGCACGACTCTTGTAATTTAGTTAGGTTCCTTCCTATTTCAAGTGTTATGATGGCAGGGAAAGGGTTATTATGGTCACTGGAAGAGACAGAAAGCCTTATAGGTCTATAAAAACAGGGTTTTCATAGGACTGTAGCACTGCAATTAGCTGGCGTTTGTGGCGCTTGTACTGGCAGCATCGTTGAAAGAAATCAACATCTACAGTCCAGAAGGAAATCTTCTATGTAAGCCTATGATTATGAACAACAAACAACATCAACAAAAACAAACTCCAGTAGTAAGGCCATAGTATGTACACGTTGAACAGAAATGAGATTTTGCCTCAATTAAGCCGCACTAGCTATGCAGAATGTTTCAGAGCATGCTGGACAAGCATAGTTTTTTTTTTTTTTTTTTTGTGCATGTGTGCAATGTTGTCTAAAACCAATACCACAAATACGTACATGTTCAACAGAGAAACGCGTCTTATTGAAAATGCACGCACATTTTACATTCAGCTTCTTGGAATTAGATGATAACCAAAGATAAACTATAGCATCAGTAATTTATACCACATGTTACACATTTAAGGAATGCAATACCAAGCAATGTACAACATACAGTATACAAATGACAAAAGCAATGGAATTTTTTTTTTGTCACTGCATAGCTTTTACATTCAATCCTTATACTTCTTGCCAGTTAAATCTTTGGAAGAAGCTTTTAATGCAAGTTAAACCCATTGATATCATTCGCTTGAGCGAAATACTGTATGCCAGATGTTAACCCTCTAACACAGCTCTGACTACTTAGTCATTAATATTCAAACCTTATTCAACAACTTCTTTGAAATAACTGCACAAAAAGTAAGAGGAAAGCTATTAGCGAGAGTGAAGAACAGAAGTCTCCACCTGCAAGTCAGCTCTTAGTGGATCATACACATACAGCGGTAATCAGTCTGATGTGAATAATAATAAAATCAGCGTCTGATTCGTACCACAGGGTTTAGTATGTACAGTATAGGTCGTGTGCAATATCTCATGAGAAGACATATGAGCCTAGAAAGGCTAGTGAGTTATGGTATACAGCGGTATGTGTTCTTTCCTGGGAGTGATTGCAGAGAGTGTGACTTCAGGAATAAATGGGTTTCCGTGATAAGCGTACGTCTTCATCCGGACAGTATTACTGCTCTATTTCAAACTGGTGTCTCAAACCACCTTATCTGTAACCTTAAACTGTACCATAACAAAAGGTTATGTACTGTAGACTTTCAAACTTCTTGCAGTGCTGCTTTTACCCTACACATGCTTAAATAAATCAAGATGGGTTATGGTGGCTTAATGGCTAGGTGGGCGATACAATCCTTTTTTTTTTTTTTTTTGGTTTCCACTTCTGTTTGGAACGTGATAACAACCCATCATTTGGCCTGTAATCTATAGTCAGCAAAGACTGGGAGTTCAGGCAACTCAGCACATTGGGTTCAACGCATAATTTAGCAACGTCTGGTCAAATTATTCCAAAGTGTGTTCTCTGTTCACATCGATCTCACCAATCAAGCTCTGAGTTACAGAATTAACTCAAATGGAGTTACAATTAAACATTTTTTAACGTCTGTCTGCTCGAGACATGATACTGTACATCATACATACAGTAAGCAGTGCTGTAATAGAATGAGACTCCGAAGCGATGATTTTAAATTTGCATTCACGGGGAGGAGTGGATGCGGGTGTGACACGTCGATCCACTTTTTTTTTTTTTCCTCCGATCAGATCATCTTTTTTAATTAGTGATTGAACGATAAATGAGAAAAAGAGAAGTTTCTCATCACTATTGCAATTAAGTCTGGAGCTAGATTGTTGAGCCATGACTGGTTTGTTTAATTTAAACTACACATCCTTATATAGCTTTTCATGCCATACCTCTTCCACCTCTTCCACTTACTACAAACGTTTTTCCTTATGGGATTTGTAATGCCTCAGTAGTACTGTACTGTATGTGTTTGTCTTTACCTCAGGATTTGATGTGTTTCCATGTCACAGCAAGCATGGAGAGTCAATGTAGCCATCCTCTTTCCCCAGTGGTTCCCAACAGACACCCGATAATTCTTTTTCTCATTTGCGCCGCACGAGGCTCTCAGTCATGACCTTGAATCCACAAGTGACTGTAACCCAAGCTTTCCCAGCTTTGGTCGTCATGCCCGATTACCCCCACACCTGACTTTAAAAGCTTAAAGGCCTTCCCACAAAGAAACAGGGATCTAGAATGTAAGGGGGAATCATTCCCTTGCATTAATAAACCTTAAATCATAAAAGCATTCACCGACGCCGTGAGTGTATCTCTGAATCTTTTTGATTGAGAAACATTCTTTCTTTCTTTTATTTTTAAGCACCGAAATGCATTAAGTTAAGTCTTTCTTCCTTCCCAAGTGGTGATCTCATCTATGTCCAAGATAATATCCAGCTATTCTAGCGTCTATACAATTGATTCGAAAGTCATCCTTTGTCAAGTTGGATCTCACTGGGCTTTCCTGTGCGCACTACCGACTCCTTGAGCGTCCCAAATTAATATCACAGATGCCTGAACTTCTCGAATTACATAAATATTACAGAAACACTGACAGCTAAAAGATTACAGATCCGTCCCAAAGATGTTCCAAGTGATCTTTTCAGGAAATAAGGCAAAGTGCTAATGGTGAAGATATCTGCAGCTGGCATAACAATCTCTGATGATCGTCTTATCTGTGCTAAGTGAGAATGATTTCCGGCGTCTACAGTATGGCTGTTGAAAGCTGACTGTTGTGCTCTTAAACACCTGGAAAGGATGGTGGAGCCAACCGTTCTTACCACATTCTGTTCTTTCCATTTAGTACTGTATATGTCGACGGGTTTCACTGTTTTACTTAAACACCCATTCGCCCTCATCTGTATGCAAATGGACCATGCACATTCGTCAAATTGATCCTCTGTGAACTGTAACAGGTATAAAATTGGTGCATTTGAAATGGAGAGCTGCTGTTTCTGTGCACACGTACTGTACTGTAGGGTTAAACTGGACTTCATGACCAACACTCGAACCAGCCAGTATGGTGACTATTCAAAACTGTTTAAGCCAGAGAAGCAATATCATGAGAAGGAACTGCCTCACCTCTGTGCAGGCTCAGAGACACTCATCATCGGGTCGTCTTTGGCCTGATTTCAAAGTCTCAAGGTCTTATAGAAAGGTCTGTTTTACTGCTGGCGTAAGGGACATGAATCAAAGTTATAGGATCGTGTTTTAAAGCCAAACATACTCTTTTTTTTTTTCAGCAACAGACCTTGCAAAGTCTTTTTCTCCTAATGTTTTGAAAGGAACCTTTTGTTGGGTTTTACTGAAGGATTTTGAGGTTACATGCATATATCAAAATGACGAATGAGCACTTTCTTGGACCACCAGTGTAATTCTGTTTACTGAGCGCATCAGGAACATCGAGCAGAAAGAGAAGATCAGAGGTCATGACACTTTCCGTTTCAGATCCTTCTGGATAGCACCTGATGTCTGGTTCCTTGCCATGTTTTGTGATGCGTTGCTGTCAGGTGCAACACAGCTGCTTGTGATGGATTTGCTCATACTGTGTGTTCCTCTTGTGCAACAGTTGCTTGTTGATCTGTGACCACCTAAGCACAGTTTTCTAATCATCTTGCAATTTGGCTGAGCAGACAGTACCATGCCAAGCTTGAGGTTAGTATAAGCGTAAACCGGGAGACCCAAAGAGAAACAGATCTCCAAACCAAAGCATTTTGGTCTTATTCAGAAACTTCTGGAAGGCAGATGGACTTTACCTGAGCCGAGTTGTAAACTTCTGCTTCCTTTCCGCCAGCTGGTGGACAGATAAAAGTCATTCCATTGCCAAGTCATTTCCCCAAGGGGAAAACAAAAAGAGAAAAGTTCCTCATTTTAAAAATACTACCGTGCCACCTGATCAAGATGGTTAGAGGAGAAAGTCATTGCAAGATTATTGCATGTTTTTGTTTTACAGTGTAGAAAGACATAAAAATTAAGAGTGACCATGGAGTTAGAAGGCATGTTCAAACTTTTGACTGGTGTATATACAGTACAGTACATCAAAAGCAAGAGTTATCCATCTTGGTATGTAATAACAGACTGTATTATTAATGAAATATCTGTTTGTCTTTGTTTTCTGTAGGTGACGGCAATCGATGCTGATGGTGGTTCATTTGGTGCAATAACCTATTCTATAGGATCTGGACCCTCCAGTTCTCCTCCAGCGGTGTTCGGCATTAATAAGGAAACTGGGCATATCTGCACTAGCGCAGTCCTAGACCGAGACGAGGGATCTGAGAGATACGATTTCACGGTCACTGTTACGGATGGGGTGAGTGAGAGAAAGATTTGTAATACAGATTCATAATGCGGATTCATTATGGTCCAAAATGTGACGTACGTACAGTACACTATACAGTATGTGTCCTATTGCAGATTATTGCTAATCTTTTGCTCGTCCAGTTGCATTTTTGTTTGGCTTGTGCAATTAATAGCAGGGTATTTCTTGTTCTTTTTTTGGTACCATGTAGGCTCAGTGCTTTGACACAAATGTGTATTTGTGCTGTCAGATCACATCCATTCTCCCAGACTAGCTATCAGATCCAGTGCTCAGTACAGTCCCCTTTCTCTGCCAGAAACAACAGCTATGAGCTCTTCAAATAAAACGCCATTAAAATGCAACTTCCCTGGGGTGCACTTACATACAGTAACACATACTCAACCACTCTCGCTCACTTTCATTCTTTCTCACTCAGTTCAACAGGCACGCATGCACGCCTACATGCAAACACACACACACACACGCACACACACACAATTCTATGAAGGCAATAAGTAACAGTTCCCGTTACCGTTATTTAAGCAGTCGTATAATGGAGCTGGTGAATTAAAGGTAATTACAAGCCCAGTAACTCTCCTTAAACATCTCATCAGCAGGGAATAACACCTCTGTCCATTTTCTCCCGCTTCTCTATCCTCAGGGTGGCCTGAGCTCATCTGCCCATGTTACTGTGGCACTGTTGGACATTAACGATAACAGGCCCATGTTTTACCCTGTAAACTATGCGGTCAGTTTGAGCTCTCAGAGTGCGCCAGGAACCTCTGTCCTCAGAGTGACGGCGAACGACCCCGACGCAGGAGAGAATGGCAAAGTGACATACCGCACAGTGCCTGGCGGGGGCTCCAACTTCTTCACACTTAACAAGGACACAGGTGCGTGCTTATTACAAATACGTATAATATCGTATAAATTATGCTTGAGAATTACATAAATATTGGAAATTGGAAAAGTTGCTGCTTAAGTTTTTATAATAGCAATTGGCATATACTCCAGAATGTTATGAAGAGTGATTAGATGAATTGCATAGTCCTTCTTTGCCATGAAAATCAACTTAATCCCGAAAACAACTTTCCACTGCATTTCATTGCGGTCATTAAAGGACCTGCTGAGATCATTTCAGTAATCGTCTTGTTAACTCAGGTGAGAATGTTGACGAGCACAAGGCTGGAGATCATTATGTCAGGCTGATTGGGTTAGAATGGCAGACTTGACATGTTAAAAGGAGGGTGATGCTTGAAATCATTGTTCTTTCATTGTTAACCATGGTGACCTGCAAAGAAACGCGTGCAGCCATCATTGTGTTGCGTAAAAATGGCTTCACAGGCAAGGATATTGTGGCTACTAAGATTGCACCTAAATCAACAATTTATATATTCTTGTTAAGAAGGCTTCAGGGCGTCCAAAAAAGTC